>JAULCA010196602.1:8690-24135 GCA_032360845.1 Crassadoma gigantea
TCCAACAAGCACGATATTTAGAGTGATCCTCCAACAAGCACGATATTTAGAGTGATCCTCCAACAAGCACGATATTTAGAGTGATCCTCCAACAAGCACGATATTTCAAATGATCCTCCAAACAGTATGGCTATGTTGGAAGCATAGTGATGTGATTTTACGTAACAAATACATGTCGCATTAACGTCGTGACGCAAAAACAAATCAAGTTTATATCAATAGTAGTGACATTGCCATAAGTGTGTTCAAAAGAAACACATTAATATATTGATATGATGTTACAGTCTATGTTTTATTCAATATTTACACCCATGTGTATATAATATGTCTTCGTGAAGACAGACTCTAACACGTCTTCCATACTTAAATCTTATTTTTTTCAAAGCTTCGACGTCGAACCACTTTTGTTCGATCTGAAGAGGTCCGAGTGAATTACAGCAGGTATTGAACACTGAGTTATAAAATAGGCATCCCTGAAGTGACCAGATGCTGGAGTGTGTCTTAAGTAGAACGACAAACACCAGTCTACCGTTAAGGTCCGTGATTGAGATATTGACGACCCAGTTTATGACCTCAGTATCAGATAAGAGCTATACTGTTTGTTGATTCACCGAGGCCGATTACAACATTGACAATATCACATCGACATTTTGCGGTCGTCATCTCGTTTAGCTTTGACTTAGGTCAGTGGCGCCCTCTATACTTTCTGGACTTGAGGCAGACATTATGACGCCGGTTTCTCCTCCAGGTTAAATAGTTTATGATTATCATCAAGATTTCTTTGTGCATCAACGATATACAGTAGATTTTTTTTCATCTTAACTATTGAATGATATACAAAATGTATAATTTTTGTTTATAGTTTTAGATGTCATAATGTCAAATTCGGACCAACATCAAATAAACATTTATAGGTAAATATTGATTTGATATAAATAGTCCAATTTATTTTTCCCATCTCTCTGTATGCAAAATACATGTGTTCCTATTGTGGAACATCAGTATGTGACAACTCCTTCCTCAAAGTACACATGATGGCCCAAGTTCGACCACTGCATAAATAAATGTTTCCGTTCAAAATGTTCATACAATATCGGCATACATGCTGTGAAACGTAGCCTCATTTTGATATCATATGACATCATTAAATTAACATTTTGGTTAGCGGAACACTATTTTTCGCCAAAACGCAGTCGGCATCTGGCATCATCTCATGGAAATAAACTACAGTTGCTCAAACTCGATGTTAAGATTTTTCAATGTGCTTGAATATAAAGTTACATGTATATACCTTTAGCCTGCCTTTTTTCTATTCGTTCTAGGTAATAAGCAAGATACCTGGAGCATCTAATTTATCACTTGAGGTACAGAGAGCGACCGAGAGCGTAAACTATAGAGTATCAAGTATGATCTGTTTATGCATTTCTGATTAAAGTTACGATACATAAAATGTTAATGAGTCTTGTGCCTTATTCTTATCATGCATCATCCGATTCGAACAGAATTGTAGAGTCACGCGCGATGTCGCTCCAGAATGCGTTGTCCGTGGAACGACATGAAAAGTCCTGTTTAACACCGTATCGTTCCACTTTCAGCCCGGCCCCGGAGTTTTTCCGGTCATGAGGTTCTATCCTGATGGCATTCCGAGCTGCTACACCAGCGTCCTCCGAGAAGTAGTTAAATGGCAGGAGGAGGAATCCAACGTCCATCCCGGGGGTAGGGGTTACCGGGAGGTCCTCAGTGTGGGGAATATGGTGCATCCCTACGGTTAGCCATGTCACGAGATCCTAGGAATAAATATTAAACTACGTTAGGTAGGGTCATAACTCGAAATAGACAGAATCCAAAGTTAGGAAGGTGAAGTTTACAGAATGCAACTACTTTATATTAGATACTCTCTAATCTAAACCTGTACAGATACAAAGTAAGATAATCTCTTATCTAGAGCTGTACAAATACAAATAAGATACTCTCTAATCTAAAGCTGTACAGATACGAAGTTAGATACTCTCTAATCTAAAGCTGTACAAATACAAAATAAGATACTCTCTAATCTAAAGCTGTACAAATACAAAATCAGATACTCTCTAATCTAAAGCTGTACAGATACAAAGTTAGATACTCTCTAATCTAAAGCTGTATACATACAAAGTAAGATACTCTCTAATCTAAAGCTGTACAGATACGAAGTTAGATACTCTCTAATCTAAAGCTGTATACATACAAAGTTAGATACTCTCTAATCTAAAGCTGTATACATACAAAGTAAGATACTCTCTAATCTAAAGCTGTATACATACAAAGTAAGATACTCTCTAATCTAAAGCTGTACAGATACGAAGTTAGATACTCTCTAATCTAAAGCTGTATACATACAAAGTTAGATACTCTCTCATCTAAAGCTGTATACATACAAAGTTAGATACTCTCTAATCTAAAGCTGTATACATACAAAGTAAGATACTCTCTAATCTAAACCTGTACAGATACGAAGTTAGATACTCTCTAATCTAGAGTTGTACAGATACGAAGTTATAACTCTCTAATCTAAAGCTGTATACATACAAAGTAATATACTCTCTAAACTAGAGCTGTATACATACAAAGTAAGATACTCTCTAATCTAAAGCTGTACAGATACAAAGTAAGATACTCTCTGATCTAGAGCTGTACAAATACAAATAAGATACTCTCTGATCTAGAGCTGTACAGATACAAAGTTAGATACTCTCTAATCTAAAGCTGTACAAATACAAAGTAATATACTCTCTAAACTAGAGCTGTACACATACAAAGTAAGATACTCTCTAAACTAGAGATGTACAGATACAAAGTAAGATACTCTCTGATCTAGAGCTGTACAGATACGAAGTAAGATACTCTCTAATCGAGATATGTAAAAATACAAAGTAAGATACTCTCTGATCTAGAGCTGTTTAGATACAAAATTAGATACTCTCTAATCGAGAAATGCAAAAATACAAAGTAAGATACCATTAAATCTAGAACTGTACAGGAAACAATTGATGCTATCTTAACTTAACCTCTAAAATTACAAGGTTAAATTATCTCTAAATTAGAAGTATGCTGAGTACAGAGATACATATATTTTATAAACCTAAACTTTAGAGAATACAAAGGAATACACAGTGAGACTATTTCTAAACCAGAGGGTTGTAGAATACAAAGACGGGTATTCCATTAACCTAATAGTTAACAGAATTCAGGGGTAACTATGTTCTATCTCTACACTGAAGGTGTACAGAACACAAAGTTAGAACAAAACAAACACGTTAACTGGTTAAAAGAAATCTCCAATCGTTCAAAGTAGTGAAGTGAACATGAACCTATTCAAAAGTTTGCGTCAATGTATTCAGATATCATAACTAAACTTATACATTTGCTCTATTTGGTCATGTTGTTCAACAAGGATTTATCAGCGGTACTGATTCCGTCTTTTCGTAATGAACATTTATCTGCTTCTGTGAGCAGTTACGTCATTTATTTGTGAGAGTAACGTAATAAATTTGGAAGAAAACGACGTAATTTTCTTACGCAAAGTAATGACGTAACAATCAATACCTGCTCACAAGAGCAGATAACTCTGCATTACGAAGAGACGGAATACTGAAGTTCAAAAGAAAAGTTATTCATGTCTAAAAATTGAGCATGGTGAACTGAATATATACAAAATAAAGAGAAAAATACTCTCCTATATAGAGGTATACATAGAAGGCCTAACCAACATAACGAGCATAAGACACTTAGAGGTCAGTACTTTGATAATGTAGCAATCGTGATAGGACTTACAAGGAACATACCGCCAATCTCGTGATATATCTTTGATTAGTTCATACTCATCAGCTTAGAGTGTACATTTATGGAACGGAATAAACGGGGGAAAACGATACAAAACTTGAAAAGTAATATCAGCTTATTTTATCTAACGTATAATACGATAATAAGGACATATACAAATGTAAGTTATCAGTAGCGGTACAGCCGGCCTGGCTGTGATATATAAATATATATATATATATATATATATACTGATTACATTTACGACGACAGATATTTATGATAGAGCTAAAAAAAGTTTAAACTGCTACAGTAAAATGTTAGGAAATTCGTTTGACATATTATGAAATACGACATGGTCCCGTGGAGTATAAGGTGCGGCACGTGATCATGACAAGGTTACCTAATACTGATGTCACGATACCGTGTTTCCTTATATAGAAACAGGTAAATGATAGCAGTAGTAGGATTCTTAGGGAGGAAATATAAAGCAAGTCAAAAGCATATCTTATTGTTAATGTTATATATTGACACACATGGCACTTCATGATCCCCATACCCATGACAAACAATTTATCTACGCAATATTTTTATCGGCATAACTGTTGCTTTGATAAATTATTTCTGAAGAGAAAACACTATCCAGGACAACTTTTATGAAATTATAAAAGGAATAAAGAAACAAAACATAGCATAAAACACAACAGTGTATTGAACTTCAGAAGACCGTTGGGTAGGGGGTGTAGAAACTCGAACGCTTTTAATTGACTGAGCTACCTGTAATAAGGAAATCTCTGGCCAAACTATGCTACAGCAATATCTAAAACAAAGTTAAGGGGAGGCTACTGTCATTACAGACAAATCAAACGTAGCTATACATAAGATATCGGCTTGGTTTTTTTCCTCTTTCCAGTTTACATAATAAAATTGAAATTATTTGCCCCAAATTTGTGGTACAATGAAACTCCACTTTATTAGAGAAATATATTTCCATCAATGGTAAAATGTGTAACATAACATATGGTTATGAGCGACCCTCGTGTTACAGTCAACATACAACCCGTCTCGCTATAGTCGTCACTCAATGTATCGAAGTGGTTTCTGATTTCTAACCCTAAAAATGCACGTTTATCAATTCACATGAATGACTTAAACTTGACCTTTATTTGAACTTTAGTCCATACAGAGGCTACAAACACGTTCTAACGTAAACAGTGTTATTATCGTGCAGAGATAACATGTGAATTCAATTCTTTCAGTAGTTTTCCTTTTATCTGATAAACCCTAGTTGATTATTTAACGGATCAATGAAAGCACAACCCCGTGTGATAACTTTATCAAAACTTCAAAGTTACCGGAGTAAAGAATTATTGATTAATTATCTTTTTACAAAGTATCTGATAGAGATGGCGGTCAAGTCGTGTAGGTTGAAAGTTAAACAACCATTTTATGTTGATGTTTCGATGTTTGTGAATTGAAACTTTTATAAGATAAAAAAAAAAGATATTAAATATTAGTATCTAGCTTTATTTGGTATCAAATTTCCCGTTACTCCTTCAGCCGCCCTACTTATTCTTGCTTTTATCTTTGTATTAGTCAAGGTGCAACCATCTCCCTTAAACATGCTTTCATCACCATATCGTAACCTATATTATGATTACTCATATTTGAAGACCCCGCTTAACCATTGGTGATGACAGGTGATATATTGACAGGTGATATATTGAACTTGATCAAAGTTATTTCAGTGATAATTAATTGAGACGTTTAGTTCGTTGCCTACAAAACAGTTTAAAACACGTGTATCACTTTAGTAGCATATAGTGTTGTCAAAAATGTGATTGACGTGTTATAAATATTATGGTACTTTCGATTCACAATGTTTATAACATGTCAAAGTCGTTTAAACAACATTGAATGCTATGCATTTTGTCCAAAGTTCTTTATTAATCTAGATCAAACGAATATATTATTAGAATGCATATGCTGTTAATTTATCGAACCGAGACATAAAGAATGATTATTGTGGTTCCGACTACCTTGATCCGGAGCCGGTAGTCTCCATATCGTGACAAAACGAATTCAGCTCTGAGGGACCCAATGATATTAATATCAATTATATTTAATTGACAGTTATTAACATTGATGTTTAATTGGAACTTTTGAATATGACTCATGATGGTATAAGCATACGACCATATTCTAATCTGCGATAAAATCATGTTTCAATCATATCAACCCCGCCTATTGCACAAAGTCACGCCCCGTTCCTAAACAAAACAAACCGTTTTGTTCCACAAGGGACCCTGTCGTTTTATTAGTTAAATCGGATGATGACTTTATTGTATTCATTGAATAGATCAAAAATAAGTATCATGACTTAAAAATAGATCCGATCTGAGTGACAATGTTATGTCTCGTGCCATGTCCGGGGCTCGAACTCACGACCTTCGGCACGAAATCGCCTAGACTAGAAATATCCACAGCTCTTATCAATATACCACCACACCGCCTCTAGAATGAAGGTTTCGATGTTACAGTTGTAAACAGTCCGATACTCGTGATACTCGTGATAGGGTTAAATCGTCTATTGCCGTACGGCGTAAGTTCAAGTTCCGGACATTTAAAAAGATATATTTGTACTTATTATCCAAGAAGATTCATATCAATATTTGTTAAATTTTCAGAAACTATTCATATAAAGTAGTCTTAGGGTAGATGAGCGTTTGCATGTCTCTTTACACTATCGCCACAAATATATTTTTGAAATTGAGCCTTCCGTCGCAGTTCTAAAAGTCATTTTACACGTTTCGCTTAGCAAATAGAGCTATTTTTATTGGGTTTTTTTCAAGAATGACATCCCACTATCCTTCATTTTGACACAGGGAAGAAAGGAAAAACAGGCAAGACCGAGGTAGTTTAGGTTATTGGTGTACCTGTACTAGTGTTTATATTTAGTAGATAACACAAACCTCGTCAACAATGGATTCGTTGTCGGACAAAAAGTCCTGGAACCTCACAACAGGATTTGTGGTGTCCAATGCGGCAAACTGCGAACTGCTGAATGGTTCCGTCTCTTTCCGGCGAGTCACTGCCATCTGATAGCGCGACCAAGACGCGGAAGGTTCATTGCCGAAACCTTCCGCCAATAGGGACTTTGTCATTCCGCGCGGCAACACACGGTACGACCTGTGCACGCCATATTTATTAGTTGATGCGTTGTTATAAAATGTGAGATATTTTGGTGAATTAAAATCATATTTGTAAGCAGCGCTCATCTCATCTGGCTTCACGTTTCGACTAAATTTTGTTTGGTGATATTTTTCCCCGTTGACCTTCGACCAAGTATTATCTACAGACACCGCTTCAATATCCAAAGTAGCAAAGCGATTACTTGTACCCAAAACATCAAGGTCGACTTTAAAATGAATCAAATGATGGTGGAGACTTCCGACAATATAATCATTCAGACGGTAGCCGTACGGATTCTCTTCCGGTCTGTAGTAACTAGTAGAGATAAACCCAGTGGAGACAACTCTAACTTCTAAGGCGCCATTTTGAAAAAAGCGAAAGTCAATTATATAATCATAGTTCATGACAGTGAGAATTGTCCTGAAGACGAGGAGAACGCTCTCCATTCCCTCATACGAGGTTTGAGTTAGAGGTTCGTAGTTGAAATGTCGGCGATGTGGGTCTCCTGTGTTGAGTTCAAACACACAGAAAACATTTCGGGTGGTGAACGGTTCGTCGGATGTTTCCGTTAGAAACGAGGCATCGATAAACGTCGCGTGAGAGGGGCAATCTATTCCAGGCACGAGTGGACTAGCCTTCGGGCCAATCGGATCACTAGAGTCGAAAAAGTCCGCAAACATTTGTGCTGGGTTGTTCGCCGAGTAGAAAACACACATCTCTTGTAAGCCTATCTCATATATAATTCGCTGGCCATCGTACCGGATATCGTAGACTTGTGGTCCATACGCACTGGACATACGGAAGTCAAACTGCCAGCGCATGTAGGTCACTTGATTGTATTTCACATTGTACCGCTTTCCATCTGGTTCAACTTGGGCAGGGTTTCTGAGAGGTTCGTCCCAAAACGGCTTTCCGCGTTTTTCTGCCATTGAGAACGAAGTGTCATGGTTTGGGTCAGGCCACGATGTTTGGGTACTATTCAGAAACACACGAGATTTGAAATCGTCTATTCCATCATAGGTGGTTCCTCTAAACCACACTTTTTCAAGGGTGAAATCAGAATTCGCAGTATTAACCAAAACTGAAAAATCTAAATTGTTTAGCAAATAGTTCTCTTTGTCACGGCTCAACCAGAACCAAAACTTCCGAGTTTGCTCTCCGCTGACTGTTGGTGACATTGATGAGAAATACGTGAGAATAAGACATTCGGACCCACAGTCAGTGAGAGCTGCGCCATAAAACGCACGTATATGATCCCGGAGTTTTGTGTCAATTTCTTGCTCTGCAAAGCTCACCGCCTTATCGTATTCCGGCATGTTAATAGGTCGTAGTATAAAAGGAACTGCGGATGGTCGCCCGGGAACCTCTTTTATATACGTAGGGTTCGGGAGAGGACCAACTATTCTTTCGATAGCGTCAGGGGGATTTTTAGCACCTCGAAATATCGTCACGATGGCCTCCCTAGCCGGCTGTTGTCCTCCGCGATCTAAATGCTGTAATACGGCAGCCTTGTTGGGTAGGTATAGTTCGGCCAGGTAACGGTAATTGGTGCCGATGGTATTAGAGGGAGGTCGAGTGATGTTGAGTGACTCCTCCTGGGCTAAGTAAGACACAAGTCCCCGGATCTCAGTGGTCGTCAGGTCATGAAACACGGATGGATTAGAGGGTTCGCCCAGTACGACCTTACCGTGCTCCGGGTATGGGCGTTCATGTTCGGGGGTCTTTTTGTCTTTCTGGATCTCCGTCGCCATATAAATGATCACAGCCAGAAATATCAAGGACGTTAACAACAGGAATAAGGCCAGACAGCGCCATCTGTTCGCTCGGGCAATTTCCCTTTTCTCCTCAACCATTTCACTGCAATAGTAAGTTAGTTCATTATACAGATACACAGACGTCTTCACGAAATTAATAAATAAAAAATTAAAAGAGATTGCAAATTTGGGCTCAATTCCCCATAAGTTGCTTCTTTGTATGGCCTCCTTGCCATATAGCAAGCAAATGTGCATTTTAATACGTGTATTCTAGTTTAAACTTTAAATATATATCCATACACTTCATTGATGCGTCTAAACTTCTCAAAAACTTCCCTTTCATATGTTAAAGAATATATGGTGTGCTGAAGTGAACATGTGACGCTGTGAATGTCAGAATAGCAAAATAATCAATCATTCTTGTATTGTGCGGACTAAGACATATTAACCTTCGGGATAAGGTTTTTCTACAGTTATTTCTCGGCAAAGTATTTCCTCTTTTCTTTTTTACATCATACTGATAAAATGGAACTAAATAATCTATCGCCGCTATCTTAAATTACTGATATATCAATGCTATTTTTTTCAAAGTTGTCCAGAAGTTTATTCCGGATGTAGTGAACGTACGAAACCAAAAATTTTTGATAATAATTGCATTGTTAAGTTGCAATTTGTGCATCCAATACTAGCTGATACCAACAAGTTCTGGTCTAGGAACTGCTTAGAAATGCTCATCCATGATAAGTTATTACTTTTACCATATACGTTTTGTCGTACCGTTTCAAGCCTCTAAGTTTCATTTTAAGTTAAAGCCTTAGTCGAATTGACTTACACCATTGATACACACTTTGCGTAAGATTTCCTTAAAACCATGTAAAGCATGTAATATTCTGTCAGTCTTAGTCGGAACGATATTTTGTCAGTCTTAGTCGGGACGATATTCTTTCAGTCTTAGCCGGGACGATATTCTGTCAGTCCTAGCCGGGACGATATTATGTCAGTCCTAGCCGGGACGATATTCTGTTAGTCTTAGCCGGGACGATATTCTGTCAGTCTTAGCCGGGACGATATTCTGTCAGTCTTAGCCGGGACGATATTCTGTTAGTCTTAGTCGGGACGATATTCTTTCAGTCTTAGCCGGGACGATATTCTGTCAGTCTTAGCTGGGACGATATTCTGTCAGTCTTAGCCGGGACGATATTCTGTTAGTCTTAGTCGGGACGATATTCTTTCAGTCTTAGCCGGGACGATATTCTGTCAGTCTTAGCCGGGACGATATTCTGTCAGTCTTAGTCTTATTGATCTTGTCAGTTTCCTCATCAATATTAAGGTTTTGCTATTTGTGTATTGTACCTTAGCATTCTTTGTCTAAGTTTACATGCATCCTGGATAGTTTATCACAATTCAGACTTTAGGTGTGTGCTGGCCGTAGTGGTTAAGGCGTCTCACATTCTGCTTCCACTAGACCTCCACCGCTGGGTCGCGGGTTCGAGGCCTACGTGGGACAGTCGCCGGGTACTGGCCGTTGTTCGGTGGGTTTTTTTTTTTTTTTGACCTCCACCACAATACCTGGCACGTTCTTAAATGACCAAAGCTGTTGGTAGGACGTAGCGCTGATCCTAATTTTTACAGTTGAGGATATTAGTCATCATCCCCATCAATATACGGATTTTGTGTTTAGTTCTGTTCTCCATAAGTACTTCACTGCACTTCGTTGGTTATTATATCTAGTTTCTTGCTTCTAATGCTGATTATGGCCTTGATTCAAACAACAAGCTACATTTGGCACATTCTGGATACTCCACTTTCGCTCTCTTCAATCCTGGAATATGTCTTATTAAAATCGAAGGCTCAGTGTGCTCAACCTTATATATAAGGCAGAAAGATTAGTTTGATATTTTGATATACTTTAGTATTTGATCGGTCTTAGGTAAAAATACCTGACATATCGCTGAGGCCGATACCTGTCTTTTGACGATACTCGAGAACTGACACCCAGTCAATTTTTACCGTTATGCGACAGACAGATTATTTTGATGTACCGAGTAGTTAGTCGCGTGCCTTCAATTTTGCCTTGATATATATATTCCATATTTCTGTTTTTACCTTTGATATGCTTTTAAGAAGTGATATACCAATAACATTTCATATTACACATGCTAAATTGGTAGTGCAACTCAATAACTGCTTCGGAAGCTAGATTTTTAATACTAAAATATGAATATTGAAACCGTATATTATTTTAGATCAATGTTTGAAATTTTAAACAAGATAGATATTAAGAAACCTTGTCACACCTTATCTAAAGTACTTACATTAACTTGTTCTTATATAAGTTTGTTAGAACTGTAGCACTGTTGAGCCGGGAGGTCAGCCGGTAAGAGCGAAAGTACAACACAATGGACCCGGTCACGCCCTGCTATATCTATACACCACGAACAATGTTGTTTTATTTAATCGGTCTTGGCATTTCATTAAGGCCTGCACGGTTTGGCTCTCTTTATAAAAAAAATATTTATCAAAGTTATCATCGTGCTGAAAAAAGCATAATTCACAAATGCACACGTACCATTTTGGCAGAAGTACAAGAATCTTTAAGTAATCATTTTTTAAGCTTTAAAATCCAATTCAAATTAACACTAAAAGCTTGAAAAACAAGTTAAACAGCTTCAAATCGATTTTAAACAAAATATGAACTAAATGTCAATTCTACATTAAATATTGAAATTTTGAAAGTTTAAAAAAATTTAGAATTTCATCTAAAAACTATTTTTGAAGTTAAAAAAACCTTATTTTCAGGTAGATCAGTTTTGTAAAGATATCATTTCTATGCTAATCAAACTTTCGCCAAACAAATTTTGGCAGTAAATCGCTTTTTCCCCGGATCACACTCTATGTGGTTCCTAATCTAATAAAGGGATGCATTACTTCAAAAGTTTGACAAATGTTAATATCTGCACTGTCGTTATTACTCCTCTGCTTACAAATTTTGAATAATATGTAAATTGCCTTTTTGATATCAAGCGAAAAAGTTTCTTCCATGTAGTGATTTTTTTCAATTCTTAACGCATATTATCGCTGTTTTGCATCTTTTTAAACCTGAGGATATTTGATTTATAATGTCTATTTTACATTCACTAGACCGCGAAAGTAAGTGAGAATTAAGGTCCAAAATCTACTTTCGCGAGTTCAACTCATGCACGACAATAGTGACATTGCAATATCATCACTATTGCACAAGGAATAGAATCCTGTGTTAATTCTACCCTTCTCTACACACAAAATGGCCTAAAGAATACACGTATGGATTTTTCTATTTCATATTGTCTATTGTCATTTCTAATTTTAAAAACCATGGCATGGAAATATTTTTAAATTCTATTTTTCCATTTGGATAACATGGTAAGACTATTATAGCACGACCTTCTTTGTGTGGTTTTACACTTGTAGACTCACAAAACGATATTGTGTGCAGTCGTTTTGATAACATAAATTGAGTGAATTTCCAGTCTTGAACTACCAATTGGACTAATGTTTGAGACACCTGCAATAATTAGAGTCATCATATGTAACACGTTACAGGTTAATGTCAAAATGAAATACGTAACACCGGGACAAATTCACAGAGAAGAAACAAAATGATCATAAATATTCACTTAAAATTACCCATAATACGCGCTGTCTGTGTATGATTCAACCCTCCATACCATGGCGTACCCTACATTGAAATAAAGGTCGTGGAAGCTAACCGTAACTAGAGCTGTATGTGTGGACAGACTTTATAGTAAATAAGGTGAGTTGTAAAAACGTCCGCCTGAAGGATTTAATAACGCCGTAACATTTTAGTTTCTATCTACATGTACTTTTGCTAATACAGAACAAAGCACTTTTTTTGGAAAGAAAACATTCAGATTTTAATTTTAGCATAATTCAGTAATGTTACAAACTGTTTGACCGCAATGATATTTGTCAGAACATGTAATTTGGCCTTGTTGTTTACATCGTGCTACGTAATACAACACTTCAGAAGTTGTCAACTGTAACACACAAAAAAACACAAAAAACATGCTGTTTTTTTGTTATTAGTTTCAGTGTCTATTTGACATACAATCGACAAGGGAAATTTTTAATCTGCAATACAATCTATAGACACCATTATAGTAATGGATCAATGACGATGGAAAACGCAAACAAAATACCTTCGAGCGCGCTTCTCATGCGCAGCGGTAGTGACAAGTGATGTTGTAATATCCTAATTTTGTATTCTGCATCGCACTTCTACAATTTACATTCATATCTTAAGCATCTTTGCCTGAAGACATTATTGGGAGAAGTTTTGTTTTACAAAAACGTCGATATATTAACTTGATTTAAATGGTTTCACCCTTGTGAGATACCAAAATACCCATACCACAAATATAAACTTGATGTTATTTTATGAATCCTAAAGTTGCACGAAAGTGAAACCAAATTTATTCGACACTCAAAGTAAACAATAAGTTAATTATTTCACCACTAAAGACCATAATAGACCACCAAAGTTACATCGGGATGTAAGGCTTAAAATATTAAGTAAGCATGGTATTTCAGTTTCTATCTGGCTAAGCAATGTTCTATGCCGTAGGATGGCTGGATAATGTAAAAGCGTGTGTTCCGACTCGGTGAGGACAATATACTTTTTATTTATCATCAACAATGTGAAATATTTAGAGTTATTAAACATTTGTTTAACTGTACGTTTCAGTCAAATGCGAATCAAGGATTGTTTCAAAGCAGAGAATAATATTTAATAAATGGGTACTTCAAAGTACAGAAAATTAAAAAAAAAAAAAAATCCTCGCTACCATGTAGCGATTGACCTTTTGTTATTTCATAACCTCAAAGAAGCATTATATTTGAAAAAAGCTTATTAAATCAATCAGATTTAAGGGGAATTGGGCAACATGCAAAGCCTACACAAGCCCTCTCCCTGGAGAAACAGTTATGCAAATGTAGATATAAACTATGAATATTAACATTATAGGGGGAAAAACTGGAGGTAAGTTAGCTAGTATTCATTTAGTATGCAAGTAATACTGAAATATTTAAAAAGTAGTCCACTTTGTATATGTATCAACATGTATGTATACCTATAATTAGTGTATTAGCCGCGGATTAATTACAGGGATTTGATATTGAATTCAGTTGTTAATTTCTCCACTTTTTCATCACATACGTTACGAATAAAAACAAAGGGTACCGCCAAACGCCTGCTTGCATGGGCGTCGCCATTTTAGACCGTCAAATTGTCTAAATCTTATTTCCATATTATTCAATGATAGCTCATGCTGTTTCAATTTCAATAGTAGATTTACAGATGGACGGTTTGGAGTTAATTACATTCGTCAGAAGACAAAAAATTACCTTGTTTTCAACGTTGTGCTGGCCAATACAACTCTTCTCGAGTATTTAACTGTAACTCAAACCGAAACTACGTGAATTTGATTTGCATTATCTTTTAGATATTTACTAGACCGCGAAAAATATGTAACCGGCACAATCATCTAAAAAGACACCATTTTACTAAAAGGATTTAGCGCGCTCTCCTCATGCGAAACAAACACCACTGAGCAATTTATATTGCATTGTGATTTTATATTTAATTACTTTCTACAAGCATATGCGATATAAATTTTACATAATGCTTATGCCTTTGCTTATATAATATATCCCACATATGTTTTAACTACACTTTGGGCCTATTCATGAACAATTTACATTCGCTTATTTTAAATTGTTTTCTTCTCTGAAAGAAACAAATACTAATCATACAACCAAAATACCCCATATATCTTTCTATTTAACTCGTAAAGACGTCCCAGGGTGACGATAATAAAATCAGTACTCAGGACGAGCTTGAAGTTGAAAGAAAACAAACAGGCAACAGGAAAAATAAGGTTCTGATAATAAATTTCTGATATGGGGGTCAACATACTTTTGTGTCATTGTTAATAACAGTAGCAGAACAAACACAAGGTGGAAACTATTTTTCTATTATAAATATCAAAGTTCAAGGTCGATTTGGGACTGCTAGTTATCTCACACGGCGCAGGGTGGACGTCATGCTTAAGGTATTATCATGCATAAGCTAATTTCACGAGAGGTCACGAGAGCAGAATCCAATGAAAGACGACAATGTGTTCGATTGGATCAGAGGTTATGTTTACTAAATACCATGTGCGATTGGGCCAAGAAGTAATGTATATACAATAAGGGTTTTTTGATTAATAAATATCTATGATGTCACTTGGTATGCCGAGCAACGCTATATTCCCTTATGAACAGGTATTTACCAAATTGATATACGAAGCATGCCTAAAGTTGAACATGACATGTTGTCCTTTTGCAGGGGCCTTATACGCATGTGTGACATTATTTAAATCATCGAAGTCTTAACGGCACGTAAAAAATTATTTCTTTTTATTTTATATTTTTGTGCGTTTCACGCACTGAATGTGGATGTGCAATGTAAAGGAAACATGCTAACTTTTGCTATGTAGGATTATGAGAAATGACACGATTGATCCCGTAAATGGAAAAAGAACAAAGGTAAGCGGCACGGTATCTTTAACAGTTACAGGTAAGCCACACGATACATTTAATTCTTAGAGGTGAGCGGCACAAATACCTTGAACGCGTAGAAGTTAGCAGCACGGTACATT
>JAULCA010196714.1:0-14261 GCA_032360845.1 Crassadoma gigantea
TTCATAAAGGAGGCATCCCTCTGTCTCGATACTGAACCTTATGGCATCAGAGAGGAGAACATCATCCACTTCTGGTGACCAGTTCAGCTCACAGTTTTGGATGTTGTCGTACAGCTCCTTACAGGCAGGCGGAAGACTTCCTGAATAAAGGGAAATAAAGAGTTTTCAGTTTTAATGGTGTTCAGACAATAAAATGAAAAAGGAAGAAAGAGTATTTTCGTTTGATTAATATACGTAGTTCCTCCAGGCTAAAGCTGCTATGACGCAACTTATTTTTAACGAAAACAACTGAATTGTTCTAAAGAAGAATCGATGATGTTAAATATCAACTAGTATTGTTTAAAAACGATCACTAAAGCGACTGTTTTGCATTGGGTTAAGACGCCTTGACGTATAAAAGCAATCATTTATTTTTTGACATATTTTTGTGACGTCGTTCCTGTAGTTGTCAGTTATTTCAAATGTTAGGCAGTTTCAAGCGCAATATGAACCAGGTTTGAATGTCATACTTTTGCATCGTCATTTATATAAAGTATGTCAGTTTATTCAATGCCTTAGGGTAAATAAGAGTTACATCTGGTAAGCAATAGTTTACATGAATATGTATGCCTGTGTTATGTCAGCAACCTGATGTCGACACGTTACCAGAAAATGTGTATCTAATGAACTTAGGAGGACATGAACCATTCTCTACAACGATATATACCGAATTCCGATGATTTCACATAAATTATGAAACGTGTGGGAAAATGAGCTTTAGGTACGATTTCCGCATAAGAGCACGTTACGCTGCATCACGTGAATACTCCTCTATTCATACTTTCAAAAATTAACCAATCCGTATGAAGCACATGACGGCCATTAGTAAAATAGTACAGGCTTACGTAATAACGACATAACATGCACGTGATAACGACATAGCATATGAGAACTTCCAGATGCACGTACATGCATTTGACCAGTTAACCTTATAATAATAATTACAATAATTCGAGGTTATTATATACCACTTTATCACAACCTTGTTCGTAGGTCGTCTCAAAGCGGTTCGCAATTTATTATCCGTGGTAATAGGGCCTTTCAACCAGCCAATATCTTTCTCAACCTCATGGGGAGCATACAGCATATAGCCGGAGCTTTACAGAAGCGATGATAGTATGGATTAGCTCTTTAATACAAACTGCAACATGTAAACACTGCAGGTTTGGAAACAGGGATGTTGATATCAAAGAAGGAAAAGTTCGCGTAAGCAAAGTCGAAATCGTCCGAAATTAAGTAAACTGTCCTTGTTTTGTCATTTTCTATGTAACTATCAAGAAAGGAAAGCGGTAGGAGAGTCCTTATTTTGTTAGATATGGTCGGTACCTACCTGTCAACATGTACTTGCCGTTGTCAAGTGTAAACAGTGTGACTTTGGAACTGTCCAGTACCAGTGGTGACATGTTACAGATGAAAGGGTTCTTATGGAAAGCAACATTTTTCTCGATGTCTGACACTACAAATATGTTAAAAAGATCAAATAAACCTGAAATTTATCTTAAATAAAAATCTTATTCTGAGCAAATATTTTATTATCAAGATAAGTGATTTTTATGGTTAACAGTATTTGGATTGGTAAGATCAGCTAAAGTTATATATATATTTTCTAATTGTGCGTAATATCATTTGATGTTTTTTTCCATTCAGTGAAAAATATCGCTTCTACTGAATAAGTTTCTTTTCAATATTAAGATATCCATTAATAGCTTTCACTTAACGAAGGGTACATGACATTATTAAAATACATAAAGTTATACAATAAAAATGTGAATAATTACATATGTACCGACGGAGAGTTAACACAAAAAGGTAACTCCAAAAGTCAAACTCTACAGGAAGGTAACAAGTAGGAACTTACAACTTGAATGTTTTGGTGAGCACAGCACCCGAACGCTATCACACAGTCTCACCATGCCTTGGCCCTCTGCGTTAAACAGAACATGGTATTGCTTTCTTATGTTCTCTTCCTCGCCTGGCTTCGCTTTATCGAAGAAATTGTGCTCAAGCAATGTGGTTTCCTTCATTGTGTAGCCTTGGCCGTATTTCAGAACGAGGCTATCTCTGTTGTAACTGAACCAATAGGAAATCTTCGTATCTGTGACGTACCCACTTTTAGGATTAGGTGATTTTTTTAAGCTCATGATACACGTTTATATGTATCATGTCGAATTCTGCAAACTTGTCACCAACGGTAAGCATGATACAGTCGTCGGTTGACGACTGGGTCACGACGATCCGGAACGCACTGTTTCTTGTTATGTTGAAGGTGAAAACTCCTTGTCCATTGACAGGCATGGGCTTGCTCCATGTTTGGCCCAGTCCTAAAGTCCATTTCTCATCAGGAAACCAGTGTAAAGGAAAATGTGGCTATAAGAACAACAAAATTGTAATGTATATCAAGGACGGGACATATAAACAAGCATAATTAAAGAAAAAATCGTAACATTGCTAATATAGTACACATTGAGTGGTGAAGTGGCGCAGTGGATAGCGCGCTTTTCTTTCACCAAGGCGGTCGGGGTTCGATTCCCTGATCGGACGTGAAACGTATGGGGGTCACCTGCCCTACAACGTCGGTTTTCTCCGGGTACTCCGGTTTCCTTCCACACTAAGATCGCCCGCGCGCTAAGATCAAGGCCAACAAGAGTGATTAATATAAGCTGTCAAAAGTTGTTTTATATTTGTTGTAGAATAAATAAAGTTTATTTTATTACACATTCTCATTTCTAAGGGCTATTAATCTCCTGAATACGATATATCAACCATGATTAAATAATTGGAAATTCCTAAATTTAATGTAAAAATGAACTATTTTCATAAATATTTACTATTAAATTGCCCTTCTTTATACAAACTAAAACAAACATTACTTATGATTGAAGACTGTTGTATATTGATTTATATTGGGACTACTAAAACATTGATTTTTTTCTCTTTGTATCGATCAATTAATTAATCGATTAATCTCAATTTTGCATTAGACGGAAAATATTGTTTTTATATGTAAAAACAGGTAAAAGTTAGAAATGTAATAAGGAGAAAGTACGTTGTTTGTTGAGTCTATTTTTAAGTAAAGCTTGACCATGACGTTTGTTCGACCACGATGAAAACAGATACGTCATCGGTATCTAGTAAGGCCTTTCACTTAAAATCAATTCAGCAGTTATTCATATTCCTATATATATTATTTCAATTAAAACTGGAATTTCTACATCGAAGGAGGTTTGTTAAATCAATAAAGTTTAGTTGAACTAATAAATTGTTTGTGCGAAAACCGTTTGGATTATAAAAATACAGATATCCTGTAACTTACAATTTCATACACCAAAGATATGTGATAGATTATCGAATTTTTAATGCAATATTTTTTTCTCAAAAATATCCTAACACTTTCTCTGAAAAAGCTTGTACAGGGCATTTGAAAAATTCCTCAAGGTATAATTAAATCATCTTAAGAAAAGGAGTTTATATAAACATGAATAATGAATGAAATTCGAATTAACTAACGCAAAATTTAGATTGCATTGAAACAAATAGATCACTGAAATAAAATTTGAACGCAACCCCGCTTAAACAAAGGTTTCAGAACATGGTCACCATCACTAACATTGTACATGTAGATACATGGCAAATGAATAAACATGTTACCGATGTAGATTAATATTTTCAGACATTTCACTGTAATTATTAAATATAATCGCTGACATGAACTTATTCAACGAATTGTCCTCATGCCAACCACAATATTTAAAAAATACTTTAAATATTTTTAATTCCCCCTTCTTTTATTGAAAAAAAGGACTGGACAACAGGCTCAAAGTCTATATAATGCCAGTAGGCACGGTAGTCTAGTGGTAGGACGCCGGGCGCATGACCTAAGGGTTGCGGGTTCGAGTAATTGCACGGCACTGTGTTGTGTCTTTGCGCAAGACACTTTACTCCACTTGTTCCAGTCTACTCAGATTTAAATGAGTACGTGGTTGGGCATTACTAGAATTATTGAATGGTAGGTGTGAGCGCCGAAATGGCAGCTCCGACTGAGTGCTTCCAAAATTAATGGCGGGTTGCGAAGGCCCTTTAACAACGGATACTAATTTATGAACCACTACGAACTAAGCTATAATAAAGCGGTATAGAAGACTTTCGAATTATTATAACTGTTATTATTCCTTTCCATTGGTGGTATGTGTATGGACGTATTGTATTTATATAAAATTTAGGAATATTTTGACTCTATTTCATAAGCAACAAGCACTTATCTTCTTACAAACTTGCTTTTAACGTTGCAACGTCTACGAATCTAGCTTCACGTATAAACATGCGTGAAGATTATACCTCTTCATAACGTGTACTTTTATAACTAAGATAGTTATTTTACGAAGTAGTGTTAGCGTTGGAATGGTACCATATTCACTCACCAATATACAAAGAATTATGTGATTGTTAGAATTCTGTAATTCTGTATACAAGGTAATGTTCGCCAGGGTTAAAGCTTTTCAGCGTCCGTTATAAGAATGTTTTAATCATGACAGTGAGTATAAGTATACACTCTATACTGTATGTATTATTGGCATGTGAAGCTCGTTAACAAGGGAAGGGCTAAAGTTTAACTGTTTGATATTTTCCCAGTAAACACTTATATAAGTACTTAAATAAACTGGAACGCAGAAACAGATATCAGTAAAAGAAAATTTCATTGCGTGAACATATAACGTCTGTTGGATGGGAAGGGATGTTGGTGTAAGTTTACACGTATCACTTGCGGGCATTTACCTAAACTTGTCGTTGATTTTTATTTCAAGAAATGATCCGACACTTTAAAAAGTGCAAAAAGCCAACTAATGAAATGAAAGCTTGTTAATCTCGGCTTTAACAATATAAAATGTATTCTATGCATAAACATTAAAAATCTCAATACACTTGAAAAAATGCCGATTTAGATCAACTTACCTTCTCTCGAGGTTTGAACATCGTGGAATTTCTACAGCACTACAAACCTACAATACAAAATAAATGAGATACATGCTAATTGATACCAAAGATGTCAAAATCAATGGAAAGGGAAATGAATGTACTGATATTATACAGACACATGTATTGTAAGTTTTGAAGACAATAGAAACAAACTATCGAAGTTGTTTTAGCAAAACCGAACAATCAAACTTGAAGTCCATTTAAACTAGAGCACAATATGAAAAAAGAAACCATTTATGTTTAGACCCCTGTGAAATTACAAGGGGAGTGACATCAGGTGTTCCAGTACTGTAGGCATCTTCTGCCACGGCGCCGACATTTGTCCCGTGACATCAATATTGCTGTGTACATATCATATTTTATCTCATGTTAACTTAAGGAGCGAGTTATGTCCGACCATCTACAGGCTTGCGGTATTGTTTTCTTCATGATTTATTGTAATTATTGTTCCTTCGTGCTTAAACATATTTTGACCTCAGTGTATCACTGAATTGTATTAGGTGTACATTAACAAATCTTTTGGATGTAATCATGTAGGAGAATTTTTTCCACAACAACTCTGTAAAGTTGAGAAGTTTTTTTAATGCATGCGGCTGTGGTTTTAATAGATTATGGTTTTATAATGATACAACAGGTCACATGATATATTTGTTATTTTACCCATCGTAGACTTCTTTTCAAACAAAGCAATTATGTGATTTTTCCAAAATTATTATATTAATGCAATACGGTATTATTATTTGAAATAAGCCAGGATTTAGTTAACTAGCTTATCTACTGAATTTGAAGCCTATTCATAACAGCAGCGTTTGCATGGTAACTTGGATAACCCAATATTGGGCAAACTCAAAATTGGGCTAGGGTTTTATGCCGTGTTTTAAAATCTGAAATGCAAAAGGTCATTGTCTTAGATTTTCATATGCAAATGGGCATCGATGATACCACAAGTTAAAAATGCCAACTGGGTAGTATAATCTCCTTATTTTTTTTTTTTTTCAACATACCAAGGGACATTGTTAGATTCCTTTTGTACAGAAATATAACTGGATACACACGATGTTTGAAAAATACAACGGTGTTACTGCCAAGGCTGACTCAGCACTAACTCTAAGCATCCGTTGAGGTCAAGAGAGTCGCCAATGATCCTTAGAAATTACATTGAGCTGGTCGCGCGCTAATATGCACAGACTGACTAATACTTCCTTCACGTACTAGACGGTTCACATCATCACCACTTATATTGTACTATCCAAGCTGGTAAGAGGATGTAAACAATCACTTTAAACACGAACTCATAATCATACGTGCATTTCCGACCAGATTTCGTGCTTAGTTATAATTAAATTGATTATTAATCATTAAGTGAGACAAAATGAATGTAAATAATTCTAATATCGATTTGCATGGTAAAGGGAGATAACTTAAATAACCTATTTCATCCGCTAGGTTGCGTATGATACTGTACCACTTTCTTTCGTCAGTACAGGCTCACTTCCATATGTGTACTTTATAACTAGTCATATTGTTAATATTGTTAATATAAGTTTTGGACATAAGACAATGTGAGTTTCAATAAATTATTATTTTTGAAATGATGTGTTTGTCATCTCCAATATGACAAAGGTTTACAAAAACATTTTGTAATCAAAGAATGTACTCAGCAATAATGAAATTATATAAACTTTTTCTGAAAGTTTCACCGAATACTATATGCTTATTATAATTCCCTTTCCGTGATGTATAAATGGAAATGAAAGTATATTATTTGTAGACTCTTACTATATAGACAGTGATACAAACGACATAGGATTAGCATTTACAATTGAATGGAAATTACATCTATATTAAATCCATTATCTTCCACAAGACATAAAGAAAATGGAAAATAGACAGGTTATGGCTTGTTTAAGACAAATATATCAGGATTGAATATTTACAGTATATATGGAACTGCGTCATTCTGTAAAAGCCACAAAACCTGAAGCCACTCATCGTGGTAGTTATTAAATATCTTTACCAGACACACAAAGGTCTATAACAAGCCGATTATCTTAACACAAAACGACGAACCAATACACCGTTTGTAAACGGTAAGAGGACATATGTTATTGATACTATCTTTTAGTTTGGTATCGTCACCGTGGAAATAGAACGGATTGCAAACTTGTAATGTATAGTCACCCTACATAGGATTGGGTGAGTAATGCAAAACCAAAGGCCAAATTTGATAATTTAGATGTAACCTGAATTGTGAATTGAATGCAAACTAAAACAAATTACCGTTAACCGCGAGATCTATCTCTAACTGAAACAAAATGAAGCTAATCTGATTACAGACTATTGGAGTTATGAAGGATTTTAGGTTATGATAAAACGACGATCTCGGACGGTATTTATATGAAACACTATTTCCACTATTTATTCTATACAAATTTTAACTGCAGAACGAGATGTTAAATTGTCAGATATAACATGAACAAATGATTTACCGGCTTTGAGTTTGGGTTACAGGTCAATCTTTCGTTGCATTGTTAATTTGGCGTATTTGATATATTTGTACAGAATAAAAAGCCATTTTATACACTCGAATGTACATTAATAACATAGGATATAAATAGATTTACAATTTGATATTAAGACTTCAAAGAATTGCTATTTCAACATATTGTAAAATGTTGACTGCTCTTGGCAAGTGTTTTGCTATTGAGAATCATGTAAACAGTATAGTCTCATATTTTAGTCTGCATTTTAGACTTTTTGCACATACGTCATGTACATTCCACCCTTTATTTATTCATATATGCCCACATTGAGATGATCATCTTCTTGCTTAATGTATAATGGTGATGGTAAGTCACTTTTGTTTCATAATTATAACTAATACTATTATTTGTATGTTGTAAAGCGCTTTAACGTAACTTGACAAATTAAATAGGGCGCTATATAAATGTTGTATATTATAATATACTCAGGGGGTTAATTACGTCAAAATACCATTATTTAAACTAGAATTCCAGTGTTTGGATCGATTCAAGTTTGTTGTGTTTGCCTCAGATCGTCGGTGAATTTTACAAGTGACATGTGTTGATGAAATGACAAAATGATGAATGAAGATTGATTATATTGTAATTGTATTCACAATCAAGGTAAAGAGGGGTCACGAATGATGCTGAGCTGACAGAATACTTCTTGCCCGCACTTGTCAGTGCATAAAACTATCACCCAACCATTCAAACTGTCGTGAGCTTGAAGGAATCAGTGCATAACAAACTCGCCCAAGTACAACAGACATATCATTCTGTGTTTATTTGAAGAGATCTCGTGCTTGTAAATAATATTACTTCTATATTGCTTTACTTGATAATTGACTACGACGCAATTAATGTAAATTATTCGTCTTTTTATTTGTGTAAGGAGATAACATAATCTACTCGTTACTTAAACTTGATTACTTATTTCTGTCAGTTCAGTTCATGTTATGCGTGTTCTTCAAAATGTGTACTGATAATGTAGTTATATTGAGTGTCTGGTGAATGTGGATTACGTTTTGGACATAAGGCAAATTACATTTTAACAAATATTATTTTTTGATAGTATCTCGCTCATGACTTAGGTTTGAACAAAAAGCAAAAAAAATCGTTGTTTTATTTAAGAGCATGCGGAATTATAATGTTATTATGAATAATATTTCTCGAAGATTCACTGAATACTGTATTCATATCATCATTGAATTTTTTGGTGCATGGTCTAAACTATGGGAAGATATGTTTTGTAGATATGTAGATTCTAAATATACACACGGAGATAACATTGACTTAACATAAACATATATGATAGTCCTTAAAATACCTTACGTGTACCTTGACAAAATGTAGGAGAACACATTATTCGTTTCAACCCATATACAAAAAGATGCATATTTTGATAACACAGAACTACTCAAAGCACATTCACCTAAATAAAAGGATTAACATTGTGTTTATGAACTATTTATCATTTAAGAAATGACTATTTTAGCAAATGTGTTTATGGTCCTATATCACACATTGCTTTTAATGGCAAATTTTAAGTTTTTCAGCAATAGAAATGTGTGTTTTAGTACCATAACACTATTTGCTTTGCTAATATATTCATAATTTGTACTTACATTTGTGATAGCGTTGTTATACTTTATTTAATTATTTCGAACAGTTCTTTGAACATCAAAATTAAGTGTTGACAGCAAGTTGATGACGTCACAATAGAGATTGATGGCGTAACAATAGTCAATGTAGTTACATGTTGTATTGTCAAAAAAGAACATTTGACCTTTAAACGCATTGCAATCGAAGGATGCAGAGAGTATGTAAATAAATATGTAGGTCAAAGGTCAATATATAGGTCACCAAAAGTCATAAATCAAATAAGTGATCAATATTCAACAATATGTGCACTTTTCAGTTAAAAAAGTTATAAAATTATATGTAGGTCAAAGGTCTATATATAGGTCACCAAAGGTCACAGGTCAAATAACTAATCAAAATCAATCAATGTGGTATTGTTTTCAGTTGCATATGTTATAACAATGCTAAGTAGGTCAAAGGTCAATATATAGGTCACCAAAGGTCACGGGTCAAATAATTGATCAAAATAAATCAATATGGTATACTTTTCAAACACACATGTTTTAACAATGCTAAGTAGGTCAAAGGTCAATATATAGGTCACCAAAGGTCACGGGTAAAAAAATTGATCAAAATTAATCAATATTGATCAATGTACTGCACTTTTTATTTGGACATTTTACAACAATATAACGCCATGTGAAAGGTAATTAAATATCACATATTAAGTAAGTCATCGATTTTAATTGATTTGATATTTGCTACTACTGATATAGTCTAAAAATGTCGGTTTCAAGTCAAGCTGGTCATATGAATCAGTTAAGCGGACTATACATGCAACACTGACTTGTTAGGTTTTGGTCTAAAGTTGAAAGAGAATTCTCCCAGATACATTTGTATGACCCCCATAGCCTGTCTGTAATCAACTAGCGTTCTGAATTGTCCATGACTGCACACATAACTGACCCAGTTTAGAGCTCCAAGGCCTGTTAAGCTATATATTACATTCATTTAAATTCTCCACGGTCATTATAATCCCTTTCAGCTACCCAACAATATAACACTAGTACAGCACTACATGTATACATTTACACGTATAGGTTATGAAGTAGGTAGACCCTGTTCTGTGGATTACAGCAGCGGACACGGGTAAATATAATGTCAAATCATTTAGATCTCATAAAAACCCGAAAGAAAAAAATAGCAAATACAAACTTAATTGATCTCTCTCTTCATACAGCTAGGTTTTTGGCTTGAAGTGGAGAGGTCAGCTACAAATTTACCCAGAATGCAGTTCGGTCATTTACTAAGGGAAAGAATGAATTAAACTTATTTTAATTAATTAAATATCTGAAACCGGTCTGCCATACAAATGCACTCCAAATTTTATCAGTTTCTTCTTTATAGGTAATATGACCCGTGCGACAAATATCACAACATCAAAATGCATATATAAGCTCAACTGGACTATTCCGTAGCCCATCGAGCTAATGAGTGATGAGGCTTATGTAGTGATGTTTTGTGATTTTTGGTATTTTCCCATATACATGCAGGGTAGTGACATTCAAATGATTATCTTTCTTAAATGCCGGTCATGAGGTACTTGCCAGCTCACTGTATGTTCAGTTTGAATAGACCTTCAATATGAAATGGGAATAAGGCCCTGTGCAAAGTTTTTAAATAATTTAATTTCACTTTTCCTTTGGTAGTAAGACAAAGTAGAATTAATTGTGGTTTGAGGCCATACGACACCACTTATATACTGCGTGCTAAACAAAACGTGGAATATCTATTAGCGTTAACCTCACCAGATATATCTATAAGCGTAAACATCACCAGATATATCTATTAGCGTAAACCTCACCAGATATATCTATTAGCGTAAACATCACCAGAAATATCTATAAGCGTTAACCTCAACAGATATATCTATTAGCGTAAACATCACCAGATATATCTATTAGCGTCAAAATTAACAGATATATCTATTAGCGTAAACGTCACCAAATATATCTATTAGCGTAAACGTCACCAAATATATCCATAAGCGTAAACCTCACCAGATATATCTATTAGTGTAAACGTCACCAAATATATCTATTAGCGTAAACGTCACCAAATATATCTATTAGCGTAAACGTCATCAAATATATCCATTAGCGTAAACCTCACCAGATATATCTATTAGTGTAAACCTCACCATTTATCTCTAGCAACATACACATCACCACTTTACTCTAGCAGCTTAAATTGACACAAACCTCACAAGCTATTTATAACATAAACAAAATGATATTTACCTTATCACGGACCGTATCGGAGTCGTAAACAAAGTTTGGCTTGTGACAAAATGACTAGTTACGGAGGCTTATATAGAAAACTATTTTTACACTTTCTCGGAATTTCACACTTTTTCGGAATTCGAAGAAACCTTTTGAACGCAGAACGAAATGTCAATGGCTCATTTCAGAAAACAAAAATGTCACTCCTAGATGGTATGTATAGTCAGCTGTATACAGATCGAGCAATTAGTTCGTCCTAAGTACCATAAACATGTGATGTAATTCATCGGCGTTCAGCTTACGGGTCTATCTGCTTTTACATTGTTAGTTCCGATATTTTAAAAAATAAACCTGTGCAGAATATAAAGCCATCTATAATTCACTACAATGTAGATCTTTTGTATTGAAACTTCAATGGTTTTTTTTATGTCAGCGAGGTGGTTAATGTTTACTGGAATAAGTCGTGTTTTGTAACGGGTTCGAGGCCTACGTTTTATATGGAATGTAGTGTATAGGGTATGTCAGAATGTGTACACGCACATGTACATGACTACAGGTAAACGAACAGGTAACATTATATGGAGCATGCAACACCTAATAAGAAATTATGTAACTGGTTACCACAGTCGTTATTTAATTTACCCGAGTTCCATTGTAGTTAACACCCGATAACCTAAACTGAAACGAAAGTTAATCCTTAAGGAAGGCTTATACTATCAATTAATGAACAGATGCAAATTGAGTATAGTCAATTTTTATTCATGTAACATTTGCAAATCAGGTCGGTGTAGTACAAGCGTCTTTGTGTACTTCTAAAGTATTGCCAAGGTCACCTCTCAACACCGTGGTCTTGTTCATATAGTTTAAGCATAACGAGGTTCAGATCAATTTCCAATCGGGAACCTTCGGCACATTCCATAAACAGCGAAATATATTCTCGTTTACAGAAAGTGCCGAAGGTTTCCGATTGATCAATTTCCTGTAATACAGTGCGCCCAGATGTTAGCGCGATGGGGGTCTTCTTGTGGAAGGAAACCGGGGTACTCGGAGAAAACCGACGTGGTCGGGCAGGTGACCCCATACCTTTCCACGTCCTATCGGGGAATCGAAACCCCAGCTGTCTTTGTGAAAGACAAGTGCGCTATCCACTGCACCATCCCACTACCCTAATAAACACGTGTTTTCAAAGTTAATCTGTTCTTTCAACTAGGTTTGAACATGTAGGGTATACTTGTACATATTCAACATTTAATCATGAAAACATGCAGCTAAATTCAAATAATGGTTATATGTACAAACCAGTCTCAAAAGAACGTCTTTAAGCTTGTTCTCGACCAATATGGTAGGCTCTGTCGATATTAGTGTCAGGGTTCACTCAATGATGACGCATTTTCTAGATCTGCTTTCTACTACCTATCTACTCATACCAATGTGCACGTACTGACGCATGCTCACTGCACGTAATTGACTGTGCATATTATCAACGCTTACTTAACTGATTCAAACCGTCAAGGGCCTGTAAGTTATAAATGCATAAAGAAAACACTAGAGCAGGGCATTTGTGTATTTCTGGCAATCAAATGTCTATAATAGTTTAATGGTTATTTGTGTATAACTTACGTTTGGTGCTTATAAATAATATAACTGACAAATTGCGATGAATAATCCTTGAGTACGGCATGTCATTTATACTTATTTCGATATGTGTAATTAATGGAGATCACTTTTACAAAGCTACCAGCGCCATCCACTAGATGACGTTTTGTCCAACGCAATCATATTCCGTTAGTTTTTACTAACTTTGATTTATGGCAGTGTCGGATTCTTGAAAATCTTTCTTAATAGATTCTCGACAGAAACAAATCGTGTCTAAGAGATATAGATACCAGAAACCTTATAGTCTGGTGTTAACATAAATGGTCCAAACACCATACCTATTAAAATTATGCTTTATGAACCTATCGTTATTATGACGCCTAAAGATTGGAGGAAAAACATGACTTCACTCAATACTGTACTTTACTATTCACATGAAGACCTTAACAGTGATTCAGATGTCACACAGGACAATCGTTTTATGTTAACTATATGTTAAGCTATTTAAAGCGATGATGAGGAGCAGGGAAAGAATACATCCACAGAATCGACTCTTTTATAAGCATTTATTCAATAGACATACGCAGTATGAATCTTATACTGGTTTTTGCATTTTCCTGTCCATTGCATGAAAGTGAGATAATTAAAAATAATCAATAATATATTAATACAGAGATACATGTAGCTACTATAACAGATTAAAGAAGGCATATAAATGAAATTGACCGTGAACAGTCCACTTTTATCGGTTGAATTAATGCATTATACTAAAGATTTTGATAATATAGTGTGGTAGTTATTTCCTAATAAACTATAACATGAGACTATATGTCGGTACGTTTTCGCGAACACTAATCTCACATCTACAAAGTTTCTGTAATTTTGGGTACTAAAAGAAGAAGACAGATACAATAAAACTCAATATTGTTAGGAAACTTTTTCTGAAAGTACTGTAACATGCAAGTATTTTGCGTTGAATTCAGGGTACGCCATCAACTAAATATGAAGTGCAAGATTAACATAATATAGCGTATAAACATCATTGCCAAACTTTGTAAGAAATTATCAAATCAAGTTGGATTGACATCTCTGTGAAATCCTTTTCATCGTTCAACGTCACATCCACAGTGTTGCATTGTTCGTATACCACGGTTAGTTTAGGGGTGGCGGATTTACAGGGGAACATTTCTGTCGGTATTCGTCCAACACTTTTTGCCGCATGTCTTTGAATGTGAAGTCAGAGTTGGGTATAAACTCTTCAATGGTG
>JAULCA010197047.1:0-14255 GCA_032360845.1 Crassadoma gigantea
GACACGAGTGTTATTATGTGTTATAAAGGTGTTTCTAATGTTTTGTCGCCATTCGAGTCTTGACGGTCAAACACTATAAAAAATGTTTTTATTTTTAGTGTATTATTATTATTTATCTACCTTTCGTTTATAGATAGGGACTGGATATTTTACACAGGAGGATCCAGGAGATTAAGGAGACGTGGAAGATTGTGGACAGAGAGAACTTCATGGGAAAGGAGCCCATGTCCGTCAATTTATATGTACAATTTTGGAAAAATAAAAAGTGATGACCGTCGAAGGCCACACCCATATTTTGGTGTTGAGTTTTGTATGATATTTGCTTTATGTTCGGTTGAACGAAGTGAATTAAAATCATAACTAATACTATGTTCTGTAAAGCGGGTTTCCACAATCTTAACTACAGCTTGATTTTCAGAAAACCATTTCACTCTAGTGCCCCGCAAAACGTGCATTCAATGACAACACTCGATACACCGCTGTCAACTCTCTAAAGGCTGAACTTTGACCTGCCTCGTATTGAGTCCACACCCCATGAGACACGCCCACTCGTGACTCGACGCATTTGCCACCGTAACCCGTCCCACTTACATCTGAATAGACGATTCTATTACATTGCGGGGAATAATATAGCTCTCTGGAATTTATGCAATTCATATGATTTAACCAAAATTGTATCTGAAGTACACAATTATCACTCAACACAACTCTATCATTCCACGTCTTTTGCTTCCAACGTTCACATCGTAATACACAAAGTCATTAATTGTGTAATGTTTGTCAGGACGATACTCATCGACATCTTTTACTGAACAATCGTGCGCTTTCGTTGTCCGATGTTCCGGTATTCTCGAAATACCCAACAAAGTATCGTTATCTACCCCCAAAACATCATACACTGTACGGGATCCCACATGGATTTATTTGCCTTCGGTACAAACCCTTGAGGCAATCATATCAACTTTGACCTTTGCACTTTGTACGACTAAAACAGCCTTGTCAACATTATGACACAAACCGTCATCTAAATACAAAAGGATATGTAACCCTTCGCCTCTCCACTTAGCCACTAGTGGTCTGGTTAATTTTGTAAAATAATACGGTGCTGTCGACAAACCAAATGGTAAAACCAGAAACCTAAAATACACTTTTTCGACTTTATCACTTACGATAAAACCAAGATATTGTGTGTGAGGAGGGTACACATCTATGTGATGATATGCAGAATGTATATCAAATTTAATTAGCAAGCCATTCTTTCTATATACACCAAAGCTGAACGCAAATCATCGTATTTTCCAGTCTGCTTCCATAAATGCATATTCACGCCTCTAAGATCTAATATTAACCGGTTTTTTTTTCATTACTTTGAACAGATACAGTTAAAGGGTTTGTACCCAAAGGTGGATTATCACACCTCTCAATTAACTTCCTTTTTTATAAATCTGAGATGGTCTTCTCAACAAATTTGCTATTTTTCAATGCGGAAACGTTATTTGGCATGTCCTTTTTGGAAGATTCCGAAAAGAACGGTAATTTGTATCCATTATCAATAATATCCAATACAAAATCGGAACTACCAATATCCCGCCAAAACTCCATGTTCTCCTTCAACCGGCCCCTTACAAGAATGTCAGCTTGACCCTGTTCATATTCAAAATAGTCATCTGTAAATATATTGTCACAAGAAATAGAATTCTTATCTTGTATGACCTGAACCTCCTTCGAATCCACTTTATCACTGCGATCCAACGTCTTTGGAGCCGACTTTTGGACAATCCCTCCGGAATCGGGTATAGTCTCGTCATGCAAAACAGGCTCCGTGGGATGCACGTTGTTGGCCCCGAAAAAGCCGGTTCCCATTACAATCACCAATCTGCACATTAGCACCACCTCTACCAAAGGCCCGACTCGCCGAACCTGCAGCATAACTTGCTCCAGAATAGCCATGTTTACATGTAGCACGTTGTTTGCCCTGGAACGAATCCTTCTTTTTCTGTCGTTCTTTCAATCTTTTCACTGCCTTTCTCTCTGCCCTTGCAATCTTTCTGTCATCATATAAATCGCTAGCCAATGGATTGGCCACATATTCCTTCACTGTGTTCCAACCGGCATCGGAAGAATCCGCAATTTTAATTGATTTATTGCGCTTATTTATTTTCCCGACTATCTGAGTGACAATTAACCTCCTCCCAGTACTCAAACTTTCCGACCGATATTGCCCACAATACATGATTCAAATCGTCCAAAATGTCAGCATTAAACGAATATTGCTGTTTGCTATTCTCACGTCTCCATACTATCTCCTTTGTCAACTCTTTGGACACGTCCTTACTGGCTTCTATATTAGACAACCTTATATCCAAATACTCCCTAAAGTCGTTCTTTTGCTCCTTCAACTGCTTCAAAATATCATTTAAAGTCACCCCACCTATATTTCCACTACTTTCTTTGTTTTCCATTTCACTTAAATTTTACGTGTTCCTGCCGCTACCTGTGTCGCCTGTATGACACGTATACGTCCAGGTAACACGCGGTAGGGATTTGCACGTGCAAATCGCAGATCATCACGCCACCTATTGGCACCGCATAACATAGAGAAAATAATTTCACCCTAATTCCTAACCGCCAAACTGTTGAAATTATATATATGGTGCATATATAGAAAAAAGATTGAATTAAGTAATCCCAAATAACGAAGATTGACAAAAATACACGGGTCCGCACAACATCGTTAATTGCATTGGGTAAATTTAGCTTTACATTGTATAACGTCACAGTACCCCAATCGGGACAGTACCTTAATCGGGACACTTGAAGGGAAAAGTAACAAGATATTTGTATGCTGTGCAAAGAAGTATTTTTGAATTGAAAATATAAATTTAAAGTGCTGATATACCAGTAAAACATTATATGAACTTTAATTACTGCCACATATGGTTACAATCACAGTTTTAATTTGTAAATAATGACGAAAATGTAACGTCCTAAAATGATGCGCCGTGCGACGTTATTGATTTTTAATTTTTGTGTTTGACTTTTCACAATCCTACTATTTCACAACTAAAGCTAGTTTGGAAAAGAAATTTATAAAGAACGACCCTTGACTCTTAAATATTCCAAAGATATGCCATGTTCTGTTAAATACTGTTTTCATCTCCAAATATATGCCAAAACTGGTAGGGGTGTCCCGATTTGGGTACAGCTACACCTCTTTTTCGATTGCATTTCCATGACAATATTTCCGGTCGTATTTATAGAACCACGCAACGGGAATATAAACTTGTTATCAAAATTAAATGATAAAGATATCTTTTTGGGAAAAGTGAACAAAAATTACAGGGATCGGTACTATGGTATGAATACATCATTATTTCACTAAAAAGTGTCCCGATTTGGGTACTGTGACGTTAGTATTTGGTAAATAGATACATCTGTACGTATAGATGTCTGCCCACACCAGACATCTATCTGTCAAAGTGTCTGGTGTCAGGGCCAGAGGAAACTCGGGCTAACTTAGGCTTAGATAGCATAATTCCATTGGGTAAATCGTCGGTTAATATATATGTCTCTGCTTTTATGTGTATATGTGTAGTCGACATATGTGACTTATCTGGAAATATGCCCATTAAAAAGGCATTTCTCTTCTTCATTTGTTCCGGAAAATAGGTTCATTTTCATTTTTTCGTTTAGTGTTGCCTCGATCGCGATCTGAGTCTGACAAACACTTCAAATTTAGAAAACAAGAAAAAGAAAACAACGTGTGCGTGGTCGCACATTGCAGGTATTATCACATAAATAGTAAAGGTAGAATTAACATATTATCTAGTGCATGTTCTGGGACATATAGTGGCAGTAAAAAGTATATGATGATAAAAATTATATATTCTTACTACTAAAGCAATATTGGAAATTTGCCCCGCGTTACCAGTTTTGACTCATTCAAAATCATCGCCAGACAAATTCCTACTTTCCTCTTAATGCGCTTGTAGCAGTGTGTACAAGTAAATTCAGATTGATGACATTTCTAATTTCGTTTTATGTTATGGCTAAATCAAAAACACTGCAGTTTTACAACAGGGTTTCATACAAATGTGTAATACACATTGCTATACTGATGTAAAATGAGCGGTTTAATTTCTATCCAAGAAACCTAGCCCAGGTTCGTTGATCTTGTCCCCATTGAATTAGGGTTCTATAATTTGATGAATATGAAGTATGGCAAATGAACACAGACTGAAAGATATAAAATTCAATATGTTTTGTACAACACAACAAGTGTTAAGTAATAACATTATAGCACATGATAACATACACTTCACTCAACATACACTTCACTCACTAGGGATGGGTATCACGAGAATTTTTGTATCGCGATATATCGCGATACATGATCAGTATATTGCGATATGTATCATGATATTTAAGTAAAAGAAGAATTGCATACATTTCTTTTCTTTAAGCAAAATATTTAAGTAAGGAAACAAATGTAATCATTGTTAAACAGTTATGTAGTACAGTCGATTTCGCTTAATGTCACTTCTGATTTGTCAAGTGAAATGTGATATTAACTAGAACATGACATTAAGAGAAAACATGTTTTTCTGACCATTTCAGATGTCAAAACTCGGAAATGACCACATTTGTTAAATGTCCAAGTGATTGGTCTTACAAAGAAGATCGTTTAATAAAAAGATTTGTAACTGACACAGCTTTACTTTATTAGCTCTGAAGTAATTGCTTTTTATTTGTTTATTTCATTGAAATGCAGCTAAAATTCCAGCGGTGCTCTACAGTTGTATGTGATCAAATAGCCTAGATTGACATGTAGTTGCAGTCAGCCGCTAGTTTTTATTCTGCTCTGAATTAAGCCGTAAAGAATATCATGTTAGTACAAATTCACCTTAATCTTTTCAATGCTTTTGATTAAAAAACATCTTTGTAAATTAGATAATTCAGTCATGCATTCCAAGTTTGAAGTTTACATCGTTTTCTGCTAATGCACAGAAAGTAAACACAGCTACATAGTGATGAACCTTGATCTTTTGTAACACCTCGTTTCATTAGATGAAATATCATTGCATATTTTTATCAAGCAATCAGATGCCGTGAAACAAGGGAAGAGAAATCCCAGTGGAAAATGGGTCTAAACTGTACTTACAAAGTACTCTGGTATGGCTTCATAGTAGAAAATGCATTATTAAAAGTTGTTTTGACACAGATATTTGTATATTGCTCCCCTGCTGTAATTCCATAGGCATAGGAGTTTTGCTAGTGTTGCACGAAGAATTATTCGGGTGATGCGGTCTTAAATGTGTCGTAAGATTTGTGGTTCTGCCACTACACCTGACAATAACTTTGCAAATTTTACAACCAGCAATATTTTCTTCACTTTTACTCTCCCCCTGCGATATAACCAGGCCGAAGTGCTGCCAAACTGCAGCCTTTCCCTTGGGTTTTTTTCAGAATGTTATCACCGGCACCTATGAAGGCCGCAATTTTGAAAATGTTACCAAGCACTCAAGCAAGGGATTCTTAAATATTTTTTTTATTTATCGTGTCAAAAACTATTAATATGCTAGTTAATGATTATATTATTCGAGATTTGTACATTAGGATGAAAAAACGAAAGCATTTGATCAAATAATTTCTAAATTTTGATGAATAAACAAACTTTTCATGGAAACGTACGAAGATTCCCGAGTGAACCAATCTGTAAAAATCGTACTGCGATACGTATTATTTTCAAATTGCATCTGGATATATCGATATACCGATAATACCACGCACCACTATCACACACACAGAGACATATAAAGCCAGAGATTGGCAACTCGCGCAGATCTTGCAAACACACTTAAGCCTATTGTTTTTGTTTAGACGTTTTTTTTCTACATGGTGATCACTTTTAAATATGGTCGGTGATTTATATTCTACAATATTTTTTTATGATGTACTTGTATGATTCAGCTTCATCGAATAACTACAACTTTGCTAATTTCATCTGAGAATATACTGTGATTTCAGAATTATGTGAAGTCATCACTGGCAGCCATTGCATTTTAATACAGAGAAAAATAGGCAAGGTTTGTGTTTAATCTCCATTTTTTCTAGACGGTCAGTTTTGAATATGTTTGTTGATTTATTTTCTACAATATATTTATGTTGCGCCTGTTTGTTTCAGCTTTATGAAATAACTACAATGTTGCTAAATTTTTCTGATAATACACCATGATTACAGAATGAGTGGTCATCACTGGCAGCCATTACATTATATATATTCAATGTTTTTGTTTAAACTCTGTTTTTTTAGACGGTAAATTTTAAATCTGTTAGGTGATTTCTAATATTTTTTTATGCTGTAGTTCTTTAATTCAGCTTCGTGAAACAACTACAACGTTGCTAAATTCATCTGAGAATATACCATGATTTCAGAATAAGAAGTCATCACTGGCAGCCATAACATTATAATCAGGGTTCACATTAACGATTGCCATGTCACCAAATGGCGACACTTTTTTAGAATTGGCGACAAAAATTTCAATTTGGTGATATTCTGTGGCGATACAATTATTACCTTCTCAAAAATGATTAAAATCAGTAATCTGTGGTCATAACTGCTGATTTGGTGACAAACACTAGCTAGCTGGGCACAGGTAACATTTTTACAGGCAAGTTGACCAGAGGGCATAACCATCGAAGCTGTCTGATCCTGGACAATAAGTTAGGCTAGGTAGGATTGCCATGCTTCAGCAAAAATAATTGACACTACTCAACACCACAGTTCATACAAATTACAATGCAGTAATTAGCCAATACTCTATCAGTGCTTACTGATTAATAAAAACCTACTGAAAGAGCTATGACGGAAAACTGCCCGTATTTCCCTAAGTCAGCATTTTTGAAAACAGAAAAAAACATTGATGCGTAAATGAATTTTAGTAATGAAAATGCATGTTATAGATATAAAACCAGTTGAATATAAATTTTAAAAATTTGGGATATTCAGTATTATCAAAATAATACTTAAAATATAGCCATATTCACTATATCTACGAAAGTGACGGGGTTACCCAGACTTAAATACGTAAAAACAAATCGACGCAAAAGTGGTCCTCCTTTGAGAAAGTGCTCAAAATCATGAAAAACAGGGTTGATCAAGTTTCTCAAAACTTTGACAGATGTTTCTTTGGTTTAAATAGTTTGCATTTCCCTGTTCACCTATGTCCTATGTAGCGTAATGAGTAACGCAGTTACCTTGTGTCCAGAAGAAGTGAACAGTGTAGGTTCAAATCCATGTTAGTATTCACTTCTTTTCTTTTATCTTTTTTTTCAAATCAATGGAACATTTAATTGATATTTTAATAGCATACTATTGATTTATCTTTTATGGAATCCTGTCAACAAATTCCTGTACGAGTGTTACAGTACAGCTTTGCTTTGTAGTTAAGACAAAATATCAAAAGATATTTATGAATTATTAACCCTCCAATTTGTACCAGTGTTTTTATTAATAATTTAAATAAATGATGCTGAAATACAAAATATAATGGGATTGTTGCATCAGAATAAGAAATGCAAAGCAAAAAAATGAACAGTTATTATCGCAAAGATGTTACCAAACGTGCCAGAAAACTGTTTGTCAAGGAAAGTCTCATTTGTTTTATATGCAGGAAGAATGCAGCACAAATGAAAGAGTGCAATACATGTGTAAAATTCCAAAGTGCAGTAAGAACAAAATCAAGATGTGTGTTTTTTTTGAAAAAACAGGTAACGAACATGGCGAAGGCAGAAGTAAAGAAAATTAAACGTATGATCTTGTGTTTCATACAGCATAACAGAAAATAAGCATTTTGTTTAGTCTTTATCCTGCAACGCATGTATTAATAGCCATAAAACACTTGTCTCTTTTTTGTTTTTCTCTTGTGCTTGCCTTCTGCTAATAAAACACATGAAACAAACGTGGCAATTAGAATGAATATAAAGTGGATAGTTCTCAATAAATAATTTATCTGAAAACTACACAAAAAGTCATGGGTGCGACAAAAATTGGCGATATAAAATCTCAGTTTGGCAGGCAAACATTTTTTATAGCAAAATCTTTTGGCTACACAGAATATTTAGGTCACCTGAGCTTTAGCTCAAGTGACTGTTATAAGGCTACTGCTATCCTTCTCCGTCTGTCGTTGTGCGTTGTCCGTTAAAATTTTACATTTTCAACTTGTGCTAAAATACTATGAAAGGGATTTGATTGATACTTCATGGGAATGTTACTGACAAATCACCCAGACCAAGTGTTGTTATTTTTTGGGTCGATCAGAAATCCAATATGGCAGCCACGGCCGGTCATTTTGAAAACTATTACAAACTTAAAGTCAAGTTCTCCTAGGCTGATTTAGCTGAAACTTGGTAGGAATGATAAACTTATGGTCCTGAAAAAGTGTTGTTATTTTTTCGGATCGATCAGAAATTGAATATGGCTGCCACAGCGGACCATTTTGAAAAACTAGAACAAACATAAAGTGAAGTTCTACTAGGCCAATTTAACTGAAAGTTGGTAGGAATGATTGACTCAATGTCCTGACAAAGTGTTGTTATTTTTCGGGGCAATCAGAAATCCAATATGGCTGCTTCGGTCAGCCATTTTGAAAAACTATTTCAAACTTAAAGTAAAGTTCTAGTTGGTCGATTTAACTGAAACTTGGTAGAAATGATCAGCTCATGGTCCTGACTAAATGTTTTTATTTTTTGGGTCGATCAAAAATCCAATATGGCCGCCACAGCTGCCATTTTGAAAAACTCAAAGCTTAAACTAAAGTTCTACTGAGCTTATTTAACTTAACTTGGTAGGAATGATTAACTCATGGCCCTGCATAGTTTTTTTTCAGGTCGATCAAAAATCCAATACAGCCGCCATGGCTGCAATTTGGGGAAAAAATATTTAAAACTTAAAATCAAGTTCGGAGAGGCAGGTTTAACTGGAACTGTAATACTGTAAGACTCAGGTGACCGTTAAGGCCCATGAACCTCTTGTTAGGTCACCTGACCCAAAGGGTCAGGATGACCTATAGCCATCATGTTTTGTCCGTCTTCGTATGCCATCCACCATGCTTAAACTTTTCACATTTTAAACCTCTTCTCAAGTTCCACCAGTGGTCCAAAATCCAAGATGGCTGCCATGGCAACCATCTTAAAAAACACATTTTAAACTTCTTTTCCAGTTCCACTGGTGCTATTTAGCTAAAACTTGCCTGAAATGATCCTGAGATGGTTCTGACCAAGTGCTGTCATTTTTTTGGTCTGTCCAAAACTCAAGATGGCCACCATCTTGAAAAACACATTTTAAACTTCTTCTCCAGTTCCACTGGTGCCATTGAGCTAAAAATAATGAGCTAAAAACTGGTGGGGATGTTAAGGAAAGGGAGGCGACAAAGTGTTGTTATTTTTTTTCCTTGTCAAAACTTCAAAATGGCAGCCATGCATGGCAGTCATTTTGTAACATGCAATAAGCATGCAAGTAATGAGGCAAGAGAAATTACTGTAACTTAATTTGACCTTACTCATGCAAGTAGTACAGTAAGAAAGATAGTTCATATTATATTACACTTTTGCAAGTTATCTCTCTTGCTCAACTACCTGCAAGTTTGGCCAATTAAATGAAAAGCCTGCCAAAATGTCAATGACAATATCTAGTTTACTCAAATTTTAGTAGGGATGATATCATTATCTTCATATTTCAACAACAAAAATTGATACTGTTGGACTAAGGTGACCGTTAAGGCCCAGGGGCCTCTTGTTCCTAAATGTGAGCCCTGATAATACACAGAAAAAAATTAGCAAGGCTTTTGTTTAAACTCCTCTTTTTTTAGCCGGTCAATTTTAAAAGGTTCAGTGATTTAAATTCTACAATATTCTACAATTCTCGCTAAATTTACACGGAACACTTCCAATTACGTATCTAGGTTCTGAAAACAATAAGATGGACGACGAAACGTGGTGAGCTGTCAGTTGTATCAAATATTAAGTATACGAATATCTCCACTTTTCCACTGATATGGGTCACAGCATACATAAACATATAATGTGTTGTTTTTTTATATGTGTTGTGACCTATATCAATATGAAGCATATGTGTGTAGGACCAGAAATAGTGATAGAGATAGTGCTGTTGCTGGGTCTTCAACCCCCCAACATTGGTTCACCAGCCTGATGCTCTACAGCTGAGCTAAAGGGAACTTCCCTACAGCTGATGTTTGTAAGACAACCTACATATTTTACATGTGTATTAGACATTTGTAACGAACCCTTGCAGCTTTACAAATATAAAAAACACAACTTCCCTTTACAAATTTTTATTTTCTACACATAATGCATCCAGATATATTTTTGGTTCTGACAAGGGATGTAGCATATTGTTACTTTCTGATCAGGGTTTCAGTTTAATTGTGAGCTCACCTGGCCCGAAGGGCCATGCAAGCTTATGCCCTACTGCGACCTCCGTCTTCCGTCCTTCAACTGTTTCCTTTGAACGACTTTTTCTGAACAACTGAGGGACCTAGGGTCATGATATTTGGCCAGTAGGTACCTGGAATAGAGTGCTACAAAGTTTCCTCATTAAAATGACCTTGATCTACTTCCAAAGGTCATAGCGGTCAAATATGTTTAAAACTTTAATAATCTTCTACTCAAGATCCATAAAGTCCAGGGTCATGATATTTTGCCAGTAGGTACCTGGGATGGAGTGCTATAAAGCTTCCTCATTAAAATGACCTTGACCTACATTCAAGGTCACAGGGGTCAAATTTGTTAAAAACTTTAATAATCTTCTTCTCAAGTTCAATAAGGCATAAGGTCATTATATTTTGCCAGTAGGTACCTAAGATAGAGTGCTATAAAGCTTCCTCATAAGAATGACCTTGACCTACTTTCAAGGTCACAGGGGTCAAATATGTAAAAACAAACTTTGAGAATCTTCTTCTCAAGTTCCATAAGGCCCAAGGTCATAATATTTGGGCTGCAGGTACCTGGTATAGAGTGCTATAAAATTTCTGCATTAAAATGACCTCAACCTACTTTCAAGGTTACAGGGGTCAAATATTTTAAAAACTTTTAACAATCTTCTTCCATAGTTCCATCAGGCATAGGGTCATGATATTTGGGGTACCTGAGATGGAGTGCTATAAGTTTCCTCATTAAAATGACTTTGACCTACTTTAAAGGTAGCAGGGGTCAAATATGTTAAAAACTTTAATAAATTTTTTTAAGAACAATAAGTCATAGGGTCATAATATTTTGCCAGTCGGTACCTAGGATGGAGTGTTATAAAATTTGCTCATAAGAATGACCTTGACCTACTTTCAAGGTCACAGGGGTCAAATATGTTAAAAACTTTAATACTCTTCTTCTTAAGTTCAATAAGTCATAGGGTAATAATATTTGGTCAGTAGGTATCTAGGATGGAGTGTTTTAAAGTTTGCTCATAAGAATGACCTTGACCCACATTCAAGGGCACTAGGGTCAAATATGTTAACAACTTTAATAATCTTCTTCTCAAGTTCGATAAGGCATAGAGTTATAATATTTGGCCAGTAGGTACCTGGGATAGAGTGCTATAGAGTTTCAGCATTAAAATGACTTTGACATACTTTCAAGGTCACAGGGGTCAAATATGTTAAAAACTTTTACATTCTTCTTCTCAAGTTCTATAAGGTCCAGAGTCATAATATTTGGCCAGTAGGTACCTGAGATGGAGTGCTATAAAGTTTCTTAATTAAAATGACTTTGACCTACTTTAAAGGTCACAGGGGTCAAACATGTTAAAAACCTTTAACAATCTTCTTCTCAAGTTCCATAAGGCCAAGAGTCATAATATTTGGGCAGAAGGTATCTGGTATCGAGTGCTGTTTAGTTTCCACATCAAAATTACGTTGACCTACTTTAAAGGTCACAGGGGTCAAATTTGTTGAAAACTTTAATAATCTTCTCAAGTTCCATAAGGCATAGGGTCATAATATTTGGCCAGTATGTACCTGGGATGGAGTGCTATAAAGTTTGCTCTTAAGAATGACCTTGACCTACTTCCAAGGTTACAGGGGTCAAATATGTTAAAAACTTTAAGCAACGATATCCCAAGATGCATTTTGACTAGAGCATTGATACTTTGGTATGTCCTGTAGACCAGCTGTGAATCATTTTCTTTGTAACAGTAATGTGGTCAAATGTCAACTTGAAAGTGCTAGCCAGAGTCAAAGGTCAATGTGGGTAAAAACCTTCAAAATTAAAAGTTTGAAATTTCAAGCAACAATAACTTAAGAAGCTTTTAAGAGATGTTAAAATGTCTTGTGTGCCAATTGCCAAATTTAGTCTGAAGTTACCCACATGTCAGTTTCATGTAACAAAAGAAACAGGTGAGCGATGCAGGCCCTCTGGGCCTCTTGTTTTGATATACAATACCAACACTTATACTCATTCACAAATAAAAATTTGGGTACTTTAGCAAGGCAGGTGCCACTGTTCTGTTCGAGACTTCCCTTCTTTGATAGGAAAATTAACCTGTGTGTTTTGAAGAGTACTTGTATAACAACTGTGGTATAGGATCCCTTCACCAAGCCTGATTAAGTTAACATTTCTTCTGTCCCTGACACCAGACATTGGTCCTACACTGTTTATACAATAGTGATATTTGACTACCAGTATAGCCATATCTGCCTATATTTAAGCCAGATTTGCCAGTGCTTTAGTACTTGATAAATACACTTCAGTCTTTTTGGACCAAGGTGGCACATTGCCTATTGTTTTTTTTTTTCAGGCAAATTTCAACTGAAGAACTCAGAAACTAGTTTCGAGGGCCGCTTTCATTTGAACAGTCCCAGTTAAACCAGAGTTGTTTGTAATCAGATGTTGTTTACAGGTAAGCCTTATACTTTAACAGGTCCGACAGGATTGATACCAAAATTTGTTACATTTAAAACAAACAAACTGATTGTTCTGCATAAATAAACAGTCTATTGTGATATTGACATTTATAACATTTTTGCCAGTAAAGTATTAGACTTTCGTGCATCGTTTGTGGTTCGTCTTCCATTATAAACAATTTATATTTTCAACTTCTTCTCAATAAACAAAATGCTTAGGGTACTGATATTGGGCCTGAAGCATGCTGGGATGAAGGGTTATAAACTTTGTTCAAATGAATGACCTGGACCAACTTTAAAGGTCACAGGGGTCAAATGTTTCGAAATCTTCAAACGACTTCTTTTCAATTACCAAAAACACCCATGATACTGATACTGGGCCTATAGCATGCTGGGATGAAGGGCTACTAAGTTTGTTCTAATAAGTGACCCTGACCATGGGTGTAAAAATCCACTTGCCCGATGCCCGGGACAACCATTTCTCAGATCAGGGCAAGTGCAATTTCTGACTTACTTGCCCTGGGCAAGTTCATTTTTAGCTCACCTGCCCACAGGGCAAGTGAGCTTATGCCATACCGCAGCGTCCTTCGTCTGTCCGTCCATTGTCCGTCCGTCCGTCAACTTTTCCTTAAAAACACTACTAGTCCTAAACAGCCAAGCAGATTTCGACCAAATTTGGTGTGAAGGTTCCTTGGGGGAAGAGGAACAAATTTTCTATGACCGTGCAAGTGGGTCTGGCCTCCCTAGCTAGTAGGAGCTGAGGGATGGGGCCCAATAGGGGAAACGTAGCAAATTCTTTAAAATCCTTCTTCTCCTGTAAGAATGAAAGGATTTGTTCCATATTTATTCTGAAGCATCCTTTGGTGTTGGGAAACCAAATTTGTATAAATAGTTGGTCTGGCCCCCCAGGGGCCTCAGGGGCAGGGCCCAATAGGGAAAACATAGCAAATTCTTAAAATCCTTCTTCTTCTGTAGGAATGAAATGATTTGTTCCATATTTTGTCTGAAGCATCCCTGGGTGAAGGTCAACCAATTTTGTATAAACCATGGGTCTGGCCCGCCTGTGGGCTGAATGGTACAGCTAGATAGGGGAAACATAGCAAATTCTTTAAAATCTTTCTTCTTCTGTAGGAATGAAAGAATTTGTTCCATATATGGTATGAAGCATCCTTGGGTGAAGGGGAACCAATTTTGTATGACCTTTGGGTCTGGCCCCCAAGGGCCTGAGGGGCGGGGCCTGAGGGGCGGGGCCTAATAGGGGAAACATAGCAAATTATTTAAAATCCTTCTCCTTCTATAGGAATGAAAGGATTTGGTTCATATTTGGTCTGAAGCATCCTT
>JAULCA010197158.1:0-11375 GCA_032360845.1 Crassadoma gigantea
GCATGTTCATATGCATGTTCACCACACAGAAGATTTAATGCCTTGTTAAAGCGTAGATTGACAGAGGTACACATGTATTATTATCTTCTGTTGTTCGTTACTAATGGTTCTCTTTATTTAAACAGAGGAAAACATTACCTGGAACAAGGTTATTGGAAATTACGAAGGCTTAAATCTAAATTCTTTTGGCAGTATGAACAATGAGATGTGTGGTTGGCATGAATTTAATAAAACGAGGCTTCAAACGAGAAATTTTTGTTTGTTTGCAAAAATCGTTATAACATTACTGATACATGAATCTTTCGATTCAAACTGTGAAACTATACTCCGATTGTTATGCATGTATTTATTTTGACGTTTATTTTATTGTTTTATCTATTTTGTTTGTTATACAACTGATATACAATGTATGTTCATACACATATTTATGTGACATACTGTCCGACAACGTTCTGGAAATTCCTTTATAATCTGAATTTGACGTAACGACATGAGTGGGCTATGATTAATTTAAAGGTATAACAAAATGTCCCAAACAATTTCTAATGAAAAAAAATTACATTGGATTGTGCTTGCTGTTAATGATCTTTTTTTATTGAACAGATAATTTAAGTGCTGTACAACAGAAATTGATAGTGAAGTTGTTACATGTACATAGTATCATTGTATGAGTTATCTTTCTTTGGGTAAGTGTATCATGTTTGAAAATCATATCTCAATTGGCTTAAATTAGTTTACATAATGCTGTTTGACGTTTTAAAAAAAGATATCTTAAAAGTTCATGCTCTAATGCATTGTTTGTGATTTTACAAGAGGACAAACCCATCCATTTCCACGCCAGAAGTGAATATATTAATTACTCTTATCAGACGTAACAAAATGCCAATATCTTTTTATTTGCTCATCTTTATAAAATTCATCGCCTAGAGTAAAACCCAAGAGTTAACAAATGGTAAATTTATAAAGTGTAGTGAACTAATCGGCATGATATTAAATTTCATACTTAAACTGATCGTTTAATCATCTTTAATCAAGTTGCCAAGACAGAGCGTGACATTAAGATTGCAATAATTTGTAGTCGATGGCATGATCAATGTGTGATTTTGAGAGAGGAATACATCATCTTGCTATTTCTTTGTTGCATTAAAACAGGTACAGTGCAAGATATCGGGCTGCTTTATTATTCGACTAAAACTATTTATCCAGTATATAAAATATATAAACATAGTTACATTGTATTTGAAAGACTTTAAATGTGGCATGATATCTAGTAATTTATCTACAACATAAATACCTCAAATCATATTAAGTCAATTCAAGACATGTGCTATTTAATAGGTTATCATTTCGTTACCGTTCTTACATGTGAAAAGATGTGACTGAACAAAATCGCAAATGTAGTTTTTATTCCGATTCTTTAAAATAGTAATAAATACTCTGGAGACCCTTATTTTTAATATAGAAGTTATATCAATTTCCTTTATTTATATTATACATTTGATTTCGATGGCTTTATGGATTTTCAATATCTTGAGCTTAAGTACCACTGATGAGTCCGAAATGGTCGATTATTCTATATTGCGTTGTAAAGTCTGTATTCCAAATGGTTTGCTGTGTATACAAAAGAACTATTCCTTTTCGTCGTGTTTTCAGTGATTTTATCAGGTGAAGCTTTTGCAAATGTTTGGCACTGAAAGTCTTGACAACAACTTGCAAAAATGTTTTGACGTTGATTCGCTAGCAACCTATTTATAAAAAGTATCAAATATTAATAAATGATAAAGAAAGGGAACTGGAAAGCCTAATTAAATTGCTCGTGAGCATATGCAGACATACGATCTAAGGGAAATTGTGACTTAACCATATCATACACGGTTTTGCCACAGCAAACAATTTATTCTTAAAAAGGTCATCATGCTCGTAAGTAAACTTTGACGTTTTTTGTTGTCACTACATGTACCCGAGTACAATATGAGGAAGTGACATTACTTAGGTGTTCACCTAGATTTACTTGACGAGAGTCATGAAGAAGACGTTTAACTTTCCGGGACAACGAGTCTTATTCTCCGTGTACGTTTTCAAGGGTTAACATGTAAATTTTATTAATGATTTGCTCAAGCTTATCGATTTAGAGTTTGAATGAATATTGTTTTTAATACATTTCTGTATTCCTTTTTTTTCAAACTTGTATACAATGTGGAGTGTACCAGAATGATCTTTAGTCGCTAGGTAACGGCAAAACTCTGGATCCTAAATCAACCAAATTACACTTAACAAGACATTCGAAGTATGGAAAAAAGGGTACAAAATAATGTAAAATGATACAGAAAGCTGAGCACGTTATAGCTATTTAATGTACCACCCGACACATTTTGTCCGCTTAGGACTGATCAGGGCTACAGAGTAATAAGGGTCACATGTGGCTGTTAATCCATGTATGAACTTTCCCTATAAACGTACATTTATGTTGAAATACAACAATTATCAGCATTGACGGATTGCTTTTTGATAAACGTCAGATTATTGGAAAAAAATCAATAGCCGATTTAACTTTCTTCTGAGCTGAGATTGTTTTCCTTCAATGGAACCATTTTTAAATGAATATTTCTTAGACAACATATGCATTTTGTGTACAAAACTATCTGCACACAGCTTTAAACAACATTTAAAATATCATCTTTAAATATTCATCGTTGGTCTTATTAATTGCTTTCTAAGAACATTTTTATCTTAACGATTAAACGACCACAAATATCGAGGCGTGATATATATTTGGACAAACGGAAGCTTGACTTACCGTATCCTGTATACTATGTAATTCAATAGTTTAAACGAAGTCAATTATTTCATATGTAATGTCAACATATTTTGCTTATAGCTTAGTTTTGACGTGCATGGCTTAAAGACCTAGATAAAGAAATATTGAAATTAACACTTAATGTTCTAAAATATTGTCTATCAATAGAAAAACAAATACTCAAAATGGGATAATGTTCCTTAGAGGAGGGCAAAATATTTACAAAAGAGTTGATCTGTACAAATATATCAACAATTTCACTTTTTAGTATCACTTTAGTAGATTTCCTCCGTCAATATCAGAACACACGGGCTGAGTAGGATACAAGCTTAAGACTTATTAAAACAATCTAGCCATGAACAACTCCAGTCATTCCCATTCAGCCAATTATGTACCATGTTCGAAAACCAAGCTTTATTGTCGCATTATGAAATATATCTTGATGTTTTATGTTACCCTCTAGAACTCTTATGGGCATAAGAGTTCTAGAGGGTAAATATTACGCTCAGATTGAATAAATATATTAACTTCGTTACAGCTTGACTTGTCAGCTTATAGCATATCTACAATTCAGTATTTTAATACTATTTTGCGGCAAATGGTCAATTGAAATGAGCAAACCTTCTTCCAAAAAATTGAACGTTAAATGTTGCTATATACATGGATAAATGGAGGTAACGCCATATTTGTGGAAACGTTTATTTTTGTATCTGTTAGATACATGTATGCACTGGTTTCCGGTTGCATTATTTATTAACAAATTGTTTGACCAACTTAATTTTTGTTGACTAGCGTATATTTTGTAACTGTGACTGATATATCATATCTAATTTTAGCTGAAAATATTGTAATCAAAACAGTGATCTATTGAGATACAAAGTAGTACGGAGTTCCTCTATCATACTGCTCGTCAATAGACATATCAATTTTACGTATCATTTATTATGGCAAATTACGTACAAAGTCTGTATTAAGTTTAAAATGAAATCGACATACATAAATAATCACTTACAAAAAATTGTATCAGTGTCGGGAAGTAGCAAAACATTGCATTTTATTGCGCACATCTAATTTTATGAAGACATAAAAGGACTGCACTGGCTTCCTCTGTATCCATGACAGCAGAGCTCATTGCCAGGACAACCGATGTCTCTTATACATCTGATCCGATTTGATCTGATGGAGAAACGTATGGGGCATCGTCCACCCTTATCAATGTTCTCTGCAACTAAAAAACCATCCAAATTCAGAATTACATATATGGAGCAACTTTTAATTCATTGCGGTTCATCTCACATTATTCAGTGAATTATTCTAAATATAATAACCATAAGTATAAACTTACATTTTATTGATAACTTTATACTTTATATATGATGAAAATAATGACATTAAAATGAGATTAACATAGTTAGGTTTCCTTTCTGTACGTAAATGCTCTATACAAGATAAAACCTCTAACATAACAAAAACATCTTTTACATAAGGGGATTAACCCTTACATAATTATCTTTCTCACAACAAACTCTGAAAACACTGTGTGATCATATAAAGTATACACCATAAGTACATCTCTTGCGGAAGTGTTATTAACAAGACAGCTATATTACTTACCTGCTGCCATACATGTTAGCAAATCAGCACACGGCGGGTTTATGCAAAACGTGGCCCGTATGTCACAAATTTCCTCAAAACCGCATCGTAAGTTCTGGAAAACAGGGCATATCATGCATCATAGAATAAAGATACGCTACGCTACATATATGTAGCTTGACATATTTATCAAAGATATCAGATATGCCTCTATACATGTTATTACTCCTGCATTATCAGAAAGCAGCCAAGATTTTTTTTATGAAATGTTGATCAGTAAAAAACGAAATACCACAAAGTGATACAACGTCTTTCTAAAGCTGATTTAAATTCGGGATATAATTATCCTTATCAAAGAGCTGTCGTGATTGAAAGACATGGATCCTGGTAATGTTAAAATATACGCGATATAGACACTAGGATATGGTTAGTGTCTTATTTGAAAAGAGTCACCTGGACATTGTTTTATCAATACATAAGAAGACATAAACATGAAGACAGGGTGATACACACATACAAGAGGCAATGACATAAGAAACTTCACAAATAAACGGAAAATGTTAGAGACGGCAAGAACACTCGGGCATGAACGTAACAATATGGACACGGGACCTTGGTAGTGACAAAAAGACATGATAAACAAGAGGGTACCACAGTGACAAGAGATATAGGAACAAATCAAGGGACATGTTTTTGTCCGGAAATCACCGTGACGTGATTGTCGTATCAAAGACACCGGGCGGGGTAGTGACAAAACATAGAAAAGGACATGATAGTTTCAAAAGAGACAAAGATACATAGTAGTAGCAAGATTGTTACGACAATACAAAGTTATACGCTGATGACAAGGGGAAATGAGGACATGTAGAAGACAAGGGCATTATAGGGACATGGTAGTGACAACGAAAACATGGGGACATGGAAGAAACTACAGAAGCATTGGGGATATGGAAAAAGCATGGCAAACATTGGGGACAAAGTAAAGACAAAGGGAACATTGGGGACATGGAAGAGACAAAAGAAACACTGAGGACATGAAAGAGGCAAGGGAAATATTGGGGACATGAAAGAGGCAAGGGAAATATTGAAACATGAAAGAGGCAAGGGAAATATTGGGATCATGAAAGAGACAAAAGATTCATTGGGGACATGAAAGAGGCAAGGGAAATATAATGGACATTGAAGACACTAGGCAACCATTAGGGGCATAGTAGTGACAAGGAAACTTTGGAAACACGGAAGAGACGGGGAAACATTGAGACATTGTATAGACAACGAAAACATTGGGGCATGGTAGTGATGAGAGAAACACTAGGTATTTTACTGTCAAAGAGACACGACAAAGACAAGGAGGCATGGCAGTACTAAGAAAAATACTAGAACTTAGAAATGCTTAAACCAAACTGTATGAAGACTAAAAATGGGATATATTATAAATGCAACATATGAAGCAAAGAAATATTTACAAATTTGCCAAAAAAAAAACAAAAACAAAAACAAAACAAAAACAATATCAACAAAACCACTTTAAAATAAAAATACAAGAAATAGTCTTACCATCCTCATAAAGTCTTCATTTACAGTCGCGTTTTGGGAGCATTTGATTGAAACACCGAAACATGCATGCGTTTTATGAGATTGACAATCTTCCGTTTTATACTTATATTTAACTAAGAACAGTCACGTGTACATTGTATGATACTCTGCAAAATTTGTTCAAAGATACAAACCCTGCATATATACCGGGAATACCACATAATGCCTGGATTACGAAATTTTTCAGGAAAAGATGGAAACTGACTCCTTGATACTTGACAAAATACAAGCATCAAAACCTAAAAGGAAAAAAGGGGGAAATTATGGTTGTGAAAAGATTCATGTAGCACAACCAAAAAGTGTTAACTAGTAACCGGTACGGGGTATACTCTGTCACCTTCATCAGACAAATAATGTACACACTGGTGTAAAATATGTACGAGTTGTCTACAAATCGATGTCGGTTCGGTTATGCTGTAAGTGTCTGTACAATAAAGTGTTATATATGTACCGAAATGACTATGAGTCTATGATCCCCTCCTCTCGATTTATAACTGAACTGGCTTCCTTTATCTGCCGCTTGACGGATTGCTCTTTTTGTTCAATGCATTACTCTCTCTGTCACTTAGCTAATTATTTGATTTTTTCTGTGTGGTATGGCCTGTGACTGCCGATTTATTGATCTGGGACTCCAACAGCTTCCTTCTGGTCTGATGAATCCTTCCAGTGGTCGCCAAGGCGGACCGTAAATAGTTTACATATTTGTATACATACGCTTCACTGGTCATTTTTTTTATGAAGGAAACAGAGTACAAACCGTACTAGTCATCGAAGCTACAATAATTTGTTCACAATCTATACTAACCAACCTGAAGTGAATGACTATATTACTAAAGAAATATCTGAGATATGCATATATATTTATATACATATAAAGGTTTATATAAATATTGAGTAGGCTTGAATGACACATAATTACCGCCGATATTTTACATTTAAAGAATATCACAACTCCCTTTGACGTACACAAACACATTTCAATTTTTCTGAGATATAATATAGTTAATAAAATTCGCCAACATTTAATATTTAAAGAGTGTAACAACTCTGTATGATATTACGACAAACATACATTATGTATTTCAATATTTCTAGGTTAAATATGATTAGTAATAACCGCCGATATTTAACATTAAAGAATGCAAAAGGCCTCTATGATGTGACGACAAACACATTTCAAACGTTGTGTTATAAAACTTACAAGTGCAAGCTGTATTCCTAGTTTTTCCATTATTAGATCCTTCTCCCAAACAATGAACTTAGATAATCAAATATCAACCTATCAACCTTTATATGTAATTCGTCACGCCTATTTGAATGTTTCTCGGAAGCGTGGAGCATTACGCTGAAAGGGCAAGCTATGTAATGTCACGTCAAAAACAACAGGGAAGATGTTTGGAACAAAATCCGATGAATCACACATATAAAACAAACCTGATTTTGATGTTTGTCAGTCTACCATCAATGCAACTGATTAATCATGTTCAGTATATTCATAATTATTTTCGAAAAACATTTTAAACATCTGTTCTCACTGATCATATCTATACTTGAGGTATCTCATTATATTAACATTTTTAACAAAATAATGCATGTTTTATAAAAGCAAAATGACAAACTACGGATATAAATTGCTACATCTATGATTTAATATCAGGTAAGGTTGTCTTGATCAGCATAGACAAATAATACAAATATTTGTTAAAGTTAACACTTTCGAAAGTAGATTTTTTTCTTTTTTTTTCAGAACCGGCTTTTCATTTTCTGTGTGACCTTTACAGTGGTCAGGAAAAATTATAAATTCTCGCTGTTAACATGTACACATAATTCTGTACAGAAAGTGTCTCGAATGTGTTATTGAATACATATATAGATTATTTGCGCACTTTACCACCCGAGAGGATAGCTGATTTATAATTACTTCACCTTGTTAGCTAAAACATATTATTATCAATGCTTTAATGAAGCAAGTAAAAAATGGTTCATGGTGATTCTGTATGTCAAGTAAATTAAATAAAGAGAGTGTTTACAAGGTTTGTTTGAGCATCATCAAACGGCAGAACAAAATCAATAGCCTTTGTCTCATTTGTATGGATCGATAACATTATTATGACTATCGCCTGCTTTTTATTCCTTTTTCCTGTTTCTTTTGTAGGATTACAATATCTGTATATTAAGTATAAGTACCTGCTCATGTTTTGGACATATTTTTTGAGGTTAAAGTATATGATATATTATTTTGAAAGTAAATGTGTGCTGCTGTCGATTAATTGCTTGAAAATAAAAGGAAGCACATGGTTAAAAACGTAGATATTCGATGCAGAAACCCGAACGAATTAAACGTTTTACCTTAACATATAGACATTTCGTTCTTTCAGCAATCAAATACTTTGTTTAAGAACTCCTCAGTGTTGCATTATATTGTTGCACCATATAGTATTTGATATTTTTGTTGAAATATCTAAGATTGTTTCTGGCAGTATTTTATTTTTGGTTAAAAAATATATTTCGTAGAATGTTAGCTTCTCTGGGAATATTATATTAAATGGAAATATGAATTCTTTATTGGTAATATTGAAGACATTGTTTGTTGCAAAATTTTATATATGATATCTTTTGTTGAAATAGGTTGCGTTGTTTGTTGTAGTATTTGACGAAATATCCAGGTTTGGTGTCAGAAGAAATGGTTTACACATGAATTGTGAATTATTGAAATTAATCACTCTTACTGAATTATTTGGTTCTGCACAAGGTCCATGCAGCGATAACCTGATGTCCATCCAAACTGTACTTATTTTCGGCCCTCCACCACTCTCATCTAGTCAAAATGTGCAAATAGATCGATTTCACTGTTTAATAAGGTTCCTCTTTCCATGGCTTGTGTGAAAAACTTCTTTCGATCAACGAACTATTGTCAGCTAAGTATGGAAAGTCAATAAAAGAGATTGCTCTCAATTCAAAGGCAACTCCTATACAGGAAACCTCATGCATTTCAGTGAGGATTAGAGAGAATGAAAATAATATGTCGAGATACTTATGTGACAAAATGGTGTTTTGTTTTTTTAAATGCTTATTTATCTCCGTGTAATGCTTGGAAAAGCTCATAACAGATTCATTCAAAACAACTTTAATTGTAAAACAAAAAACAAAACAAAAACATAAAAAAATCACTTCCCTGGTTGACAGAAACACATGTAATTAAGGCCAATGATATTGCTAGAAAATGAAAGAATATGGAGCTCTACAAATTGAAGTTTGTTTTGTCCTTTTATGATACTTCAATACTTCCTTTTGTAACTTTAGTTGGGGAATTAGAATGCAACGTTCTTCGTTAATGCATTGAGTAATCAGTGTTTACGTTGTTGTTGGGGTTTATTACGATTTAATAGAGTGAAATATTATTTCAGCACTGGTTGGAGAGTATTCTAGGTGTTTCCAGCGATTTCCAGCGATATCCATCCATTTCCAATGGTAGCAATAGTAGTACGTTAAGAAACTCAAGTTGCTAGTCTCTGACAATCAGCCGCTGAAACCGTCAGTCTGCGTCTGTCTGTCTCTGTATGTAGCGTTGTTGTCTTAGCTCTGTGTTTAATCGATGAAAAAAAAGCATGTGTTTCCTCGGTTTCTCAACTTGTTTGCGTTTTATGTTTTATAGTTTAGGTGTGATATATGCTTGCCTATTTTATCTCTGTAAACCATGGGGAATTTAGGGATATTTCGATAAATGCCAGGAATTGATCTAATTATTGTTAGGAAAGGGATACGTGTTATGTAAAACTTATTCGGGATTACATTTGAGGAGTTTGTTAGAGATTATTATATTAGAATGTGAGATTTGTGTATACATTTAAAACAAGTTAAAATCTTAAAGTGATCAACAAATTGTTTATTAATTATAGTTTGTTCACTTTTTAAGAAGTTAAAGACTTAATGAGATGTTAGTTTGAGAATCTCAAATATGTAAGAAATGAGTTTGTTATATTTTCATACAAGTATTAAATGAAAAAGCATTTTCAATTAATTAACAAAAAAAAAAGAAACTAATTAACTAAGGGCCCGCGGTGGCCAAGTGGTTGGTGCGTTTGACATTCTGCTACCACTAGCCCTCCACTGCTGGGTCGCGGGTTCGAAACCTTCGTTGGGTAGTCGCAAGGTACTGGCCGTCGGTCAGTGGTTTTTCTCCGGGAACTCCGGCTTTCCTCCACCACCAAAACCTGGCACGTCTTTAAATGACCATAGCTGTTAATAGGACGAAAAACAAACCAAACCAAAACCAAATTAATTAAATAGGAGTTGTATGATTTATGGAATACTGAGATAGTGAGGGAGTTGATATCGTGTACACTAGGTACATTTGTTTATTTGTCTATGTAATGAACGGCCGAGTTTGTTCCTGTATTTCTGAATTATGGTTTGCCCTAAGTTAAATTGATAAATTTTAATCCAGGTGTTTGGTTGTTCAAATAAATCGTCGGTATCAGGGTAGAAGGCAAGAGTCTTCTACCGATCCATTTTATGTCGATTATAACCACACTACCATAAGCTATTTTCAAGTTGAATTTAGACACAAAGTCTTTACATTTTGACCTTCGCATAGAATTGGTGGTGACATCGTGTTGGAATTTGTGAGTTGCTGATCTTGAATTCAGTGATACGAATCTATTTTTTTGGAATAGTCTGCCATGTTGTTGAAGAATAGTGTTATTCTTTATTATTAAGATGAGGATTGTACATGGAGTTCATAGTTGTTGTTTTTGTTCCTTGGTGGTTCTGGCTATAGTGTTATAAGCAATGTTTTTCAACACAATGGTGTTGTACTGTTTTTGTGCTTTTTGTATGTGATTGTTTTCGTACACTGTTCAAATGAGACAGAGGGTAATCTTGTAGGTTACTTACGGTATAGACTGTAGACATAAGGGGTTGGTGTTATTGGTTGGTGACGTTCTATTCCACCCGCAGGATTGTAATGTTTATTTGATATAAGTATCAAGGTGACAAATACTTGGTTCTATATTAATCGAGTTGAGTATATAAACTCGGTGGAACATTGTATGTGATTTTTGCCGATATGACACATGTTATCATTTAGCTTCATTTTTAAGCTGACAATGAATGCCTTTCAAACTGGTATACAATAATGCTTTTACATTTTATGAGTATCGGAAAGATGGCAACGATTGTCTTGTTCTTGTAGAGTTGGGTTTCCGTGTAGAATTTTTGATAAGCAGTAAGTTATCTGATACGTCAAGGGCTACAAGTTTGCCTAAATGAATATGTAAACCATCAAAGATACAGACGTATGTGTCACAAGATGATGAAGTCAGTGTGAAAAGATTCAGAAATATATTTGGCAAAATACAAAATGGTACGTGACAAGAAACAGAAATCT
>JAULCA010197269.1:3052-14251 GCA_032360845.1 Crassadoma gigantea
CAACAAATCTGGTACCATATAACGTAAATTTGGTATAACGACAAATCTGGTACCATATAACGTAACTTTGGTATAACAACAAATCTGGCATCAAACATCGTAACTTTGGTATAACAACAAATCTGGTACCAAACAACGTAACTTTGGTATTACAACAAATCTGGTACCAAACATCGTAACTTTCTTATAACAACAAATCTGGTACCAAACAACGTAACTTTGGTATAACAACAAATCTGGTACCAAACATCGTAACTTTCTTATAACAACAAATCTGGTACCATATAACGTAAATTTGGTATAACAACAAATCTGGTACCATATAACGTAAATTTGGTATAACGACAAATCTGGTACCATATAACGTAACTTTGGTATAACAACAAATCTGGCATCAAACATCGTAACTTTGGTATAACAACAAATCTGGTACCAAACAACGTAACTTTGGTATTACAACAAATCTGGTACCAAACATCGTAACTTTCTTATAACAACAAATCTGGTACCAAACAACGTAACTTTGGTATAACAACAAATCTGGTACCAAACATCGTAACTTTGGTATAACAACAAATTTGGTACCAAATAACGTAATTTTGTTATAACAACAAATTTGGTACCAAACATCGTAACTTTGAAAAAAAAAAATCTTGTTCCAATCATTTATCCGCTAAAACTATTCACTCTAGTAAGTACATATAAGCCTGATCATTTAAGAATTATGATATATACCAGTTACAAAATATGTATTTCTGAATAATAAACTTACTGGTCAAATCCTTCATAACTGCCGTCGAAGCTGTCAATAACGAACACCTTCACTTGGACTGTTGTCCTGGATACTCCGGGCCAGGATGTAAGGTAGACATCTACCCGAGACTGTGGGCCAGAATAGATGATGACAGACTGTCCAGCAGAGGCGGAATCTGTACTGTAGGCTATCACTTTGTACGTTAGTTCGGTGGAGGAGCTGTCTGGGTCGGAGAAGCCCACACAGTCAATGGTCAGAGTATCAAACACAGTAATGGTTGTAGTTGGCACGTTACAACCTAAACCACTTGGAGGCATATTGGCGAGTAACTCAATCTCAGTGTAGGAAGTGGTGGTCACCGAGTTCTCCGTCTTTGTAACTGTAAGTCTAAATGTGTAGGGCTTACCGTCAATAATTTGTCCTGTTTTTACCACAAGATTTGACTTGGAATCTCCAGTGTGTGTGTTGGTAGAGGTCAAACTAAAAGTATTGGTTCCACTGTGAACATACTCAGCAGTGTACTTGTAGGAGACTGTGGCAGATCCGCAGTTTGAACAGATTCCCTGTAACGCAAGCTGTTTGGCAGAACTGATCACATCTTGGTACAGTGCTTGACACGACACACACACTATCTTCACAGAAGGCGCATTGGTACTCTCAACAATCAACTATTAAAACAGAAAAAGACATCAAGAATACATTTTGCAATTTTAACAGCTCACAGTGAGATCTTTATTACAGGTGTAAACTTCAAATTATCTTAACTACCAAATATTACCAGGTAACAATGATTTTTTTATTCATTATCAACATGTATATCCCCTACTTAAACAAAGTGTATGTTAATAAAAAAAGTCATTGAGTTATTTCCTGATCAAACACACGAAAGACTCTACAGTTGTTGATCATGGGTGTAGTAGGTACAGGAGGGGCAGTTGCTCCCCCTTCCCTCTGCCACCTCAGCTGATTGACTGTTTTTGGCCCTATGACACTTTAATTTCTACAACCTACAACTTTTGGCTTCATCCCCAAGACCATCCACACAGAGCTCCACCCCTGAATCCCAGTTTCACTTTCCCCCCTCAATCAGTTGGGCCATGGTAAGACCATAATTACACTTGGTTCAGGCTACTTTACCCACCTGTTGGGAGTAGTATCCCGGTGTTCTGTCTGTCGCAGACACAGTCAGTGTCACATTGTAGCTCTGGCCAGCAGTCAGATCATTGGCGTTAATGTTGATAGAGCTAGAACTGCCAGACACTGATGAGCAGGCATCACTAGCAGCAGACTGTAATATATTTATGATTGACAAGTCTTAAGTCAGGAACATTTTTCACTCTATGTGGTTTTTATACAATGGTATTAATATGCCCGAATTTACCTTTCAGTGAGAAAACCTATTTTGTGGAACTGGAAAAGTTTGATAATGCAGATTTTATTTTAATAATTCCAAAATATTCCGACAAAGTAAGTTTACTAAGCATATTGCTATATATTCTTTAATGGGCTGTTGTAGAAGTAAATATATATTATTTTAGAACAACTTGCAAGTATAAGATGACTTCAGCAATCATGAAAGCGGATGTAGTGACATTTAAAACACTCTTATCAAATCAATAAATGTGATTTGATAAAGGCCTTCAGTAACTGCTGTTCACTTTACCTGATCCTAGTACATGTAGTACACATTTATATACATTTATACAAATTCAACAGGACACTGTGGTAGTGAAACAGTCACCAGTACATACATGTTACATTTCTGATAATATTGGCTTATGATGTTACTTTAGAAAATGTATATAAGCTCTTCACTTACCCCTGAGAGTTTCGTACATGACCAGCTGTACTGCAAGGAGGAAGACAGGTCCTTGTCGTAGGAGGTGCTACCATCAAGCCGATATACAGTGTTGGCTGGAATTTGGACCAACTTGCCCCCGTCTATGACTGCTACTAATTTAGACCTCATCACAGTCACATTGAACATCACTGTCTGTTTTAGTGGAGTGTCCTGGTACGAAGCTTTCAACACAATGCAGAACTGGCCATAGTTGAGTGTTCCATTGGTCAGGGTCAGTCTAGGTGTTTCCACGACAGCATCGGTGAGAGTGACTGGGTTAGCTAGGGTCTCGACACAGCTCGTCAGGTTGTAGGCTGTCCACTGATAATGAAGATCATAGGAATTACATGTAAACCTGTTAATATCCACCTCAAATGTAACAGAATTGGCCTTGTACACAGTCTTGGACGTCACCCCTGCAGCAGATATGACTGGAGCAATGCAAGTCAATTCATCGATGTAGAAAGTTTTCTCCACAGTCACAGAGTTGATGTTGTTTGAAACTGTGAGCTGTAATTCATAATTCTGTTTAACAGTGAACACCTTTGAGAGAGCACCAGTTTCTGTGGACGTGTTAAAATCAATTGGAGAAAAACTCCAGAAATACGTTACTCCCACCAGATTCGTACCTGTCACAGTAAAGTCAACCGTGTAGTTTACGTACAGGTTGATGTCATCTGACATTGTGATCTCGACATCAGAAATGGGTCCTATGATGGTATACCAGCATGAAGACACATCCGAGCCAACAAGGTTGGTCACATTCAGATCAAGGTTGTAAGTTCCTGTCTCTTGAAATGAATATCCGAAAGTTTTACCAGTTTGTTGTATAGTACCAGTATCCATAGCAACAGACCAAGAGTATGTCACATTTGTGCCTTGTGTTATCAATGCAAATGCCTGGGCCAAGTCTGTCACATTGACTGTGGCATTACACTGTAAAATTGACAGTCCTTGGATTGCGTCTTCTATTTCTACACTAATTGATGTGCTGTAGGTAGAAATCTGATTGGACACATTCAGAGACGCTACATAGGTCCGAGCCACTGTAAATGTGTGCGTTTTTGTGCTAGTGGTGGTTGTGGTGGTCACAGAATCCATTGTCCACATATAGGTCAGATGATCTGCGTCGCTGTTGGGAACCCCGGTAAATGTGACCGGCATATTGGTTTCTGCTGCGCTGGCTGCATTGGCATCTGAGGTCATACTGAGAGATGTCAATGGTGTTTGAATGTAGATATCTGTTGTCTTCACCATCGAGCTCACATCATTTGTCACATTCATCGTTAGAGTGTAATTGGCAACAGAAGCAAAAGTGTAGTCAAAGGTTACTGAGGACCCAGTTTTTACAACGCTACTAGCCTGTTTCAGTTCCCAGTTAATGGTGATTTGGTCTCCTTTAGGAACACTGGCTGAAAATTGTACCGCACTATTAATGGCAACAAACGGATAATAAACAAGGTTGCTAGGTATTACGATGGTCGCATTTTCTATCACGTCCAGTACAACATAGGTTATGGTCTTTGTCACCGAACCCAAGGGATTTGTCACTACCACACTCACCACGTAGGTACCACTTGCATCAAAAGCAATATCTAAGTTTTCTGATGCAACATTGAGAGCTGTGTTGTTTTGATACCATCCATATGACAATGTAGAGCCCTCGGTCACTGTAGCAGTGAGGCGGAGACCTGTCAGTGTAGCTATAGGTGAGGTGTTGTTGTTGGTAATGGCTGCTCCAGCGATAGGTGTTTCTACGATTACTGTCAAATTGGTTTCCTTTGAGCTTATCGAGTTTGTGGCTGTTACTTTCACAGAGTACTCTCCCTCTGTGGTGAAAGTGTAATTCAGAGTCTGGGTACTGAACACAGTTTTAACAGTATCGGTTGAATTATATATTGTCCAATCAAAGTAAACATGTTGATGGATGTTGGCGGTTGCGTTGAAGGTTGTTGCTGTATTGATGGCCACATACGTACCACTGGTCAGGTCGTTAGAGGTGATGTTAACACTCGTGACAGGTTCATGTACTACCAAGGCCAGGGTGGCAGAGGCACTACTTATCTGGTTATAACCCTCTACAGTGACTGTGTACGAACCACTAGCTGTGTAACCTGGGTTCACATAAGAACCTGAAGATGCTGCGATCTCGTTACAGGTACTACACATCTTCCAATTATAGGCAGCATGGGAACCCACTATGATGGTGTCCATAGTCAGCTGGGTGTTGACCAAAATGTCGGTGGATAGCGAAGTCAAGTTAAACAACAGACTAGTGATGCTGTCCTGGACCACAACAGGCAAACTGTACTCTGCTGAGCTCACCTTATTACTTGCTGTCACATTCACAAAGACATCACCATTCGCTGAGAATTTTTGAAGCAATGGATTTATAATTGAATTTGCTTGACCTGCCACAACAAAGGTATAGCCAACATTGGTACCTCGCTGGATAGTAGCCGTGTAGGTGGACGTGGCATTAGTGGCACGGTAGGAGATACCACTATCCACAGTACATTCTGAACAGTTGAGCATCAGTGACTCTACAGACTCCAGAAACGTTACCGATATCGTTATATTTACAGAGCTGATCTGATTGGCTGCTACCACACCCACTTGCAAATCTGTAGCTGTGCCGTATACCAGGTCATAGGTTAAACTCATGGTACTGAAGCTGGACCCATCATAGGTATAGGTGTACCATACATCTGTCCCTGTGGCAACAGAGGCTGTCAGCGTTACTGTGGCTGCTGCTCCAGACACAATATTTCCTATGCCATTGCTAAGTACTTGTAAGACTGTCACTGTATCTTGAACTCCAATAAGACTAGATTGAACCTTTTTAATACCTGTTGAATTATGAACTAAGGTCACTGTGATAGTGTAGTTGTCAGCAGGAGAGAAGGTGTGTGATACTTCCGTCAACCCTGTACCCACCAAACTATTACCATCTCCGAAATCCCAAGCGCAGTGCAGGGAGGAAGAGTTGAAGCTTAGGATATCAAGTTTGAACACTACAGAGCTTGATGTTATCACAAAGCTATCATGCTCAAATTCTAAGATTTGAAGGGTATCAAAATCTACAGCTCGAACCTCCAGTGACTGGGTCAGAGAAGAAAATGTATTTTTGGCAATGACTGTGAGGTTGTATACTCCTACTGTAGGGATAGTCCAGTTGTAGGCAGAAGCAGACGCATAGCTGCTGTTCAGACCTAACGTGGGTTCCTGAAAGCTGTACAAGATGTGGGAACCAGTTCCGACAGCAGCCGTGTATGACACATTGGTATTGACAAGAATAGGTGAAGTTCCTGTGAGAGAGAGACCGGTTATCAGTTGTTCTACTGTCACGTCTACGGATGTGTTGCCTGAACTTATACCATTCATAACCAGGAGAGTCACACTGTACACAGGAGAAGAAAATGTACTGAACACATGAGAAACACTGGTTGTTGTTTGGTTTACGAGAGTTGTCCCATCCTGGAAGTTGTATGTGTAATAGATTGTGCTGCCATAGTAATTTGGTCCTGGCAAAGATGGTGTGAATGTAATCGTATCACCCTCGGAGATGACAGCAGCGCTTGTAGATAACGTCACAGTTGTTATAGGTACCACAATGTCAATGGGAGTCGATATGTATTTAGCACTTTTAAAGGAATCGTCTTGTAAAAATATTGCGAATGTGTAGGAACCTGTTTGAGAGTAAGTAAAGTTCAGTTTAAACTCCTGAGTGTTAGATGTTATTGTCATGGTAACCAGCTGGGGAGGTCCAACACCAAATATCCACATCACAGAAACTTCTGCGCCAACAGTAGCATCCACAGAAGCAATGTACTCATATTGTGTGCCCACTTCCATTACACTTGGTATATCAGTGAATTGGAAATTCTGGAAACTGGCTCGAACTTTAACAGTTACTCCTATCTGTGCAACCGAGTAGCTGTAATCATCTGATGCATTGACTGTAACAACATGATAGGGCACTGTGGTGTTGAGGAACTTATGGGAGAATGAGGCACTATTTGCAGTATAAACCAAGGTACCGTTCACGTAATAATTGTAGATGGACGGCGTACCAGTGCCGACAGTCACCGTGAAGGACGTCTGTTCATTATAGGCTACATAGTTGTTGCTCTGTGAGGTAGACAGTGCAATAGATACACCACTGATCCTTTCAAACACCTTGACTGCAACGGTGAGGTTGGCTGAACTCACTTCATTAGACACAGCTACGTGGACCTCCACATCAGTGTCAAAAGTATGCGAAGTTGAAGTAAAAGGAAGTGCAGGCCAGTTTTTGTAAGAAGTACATACAGAATCTGATACGGCGCTGGGACACGAGTCGCTGAAAGTCGTGGAGGTTGTGGCCGATCCAAAAGTCCATGTAGCTGCCAGATTTGTGCCGAAGTCTGTAACAACTAGAAGGTCTGTAGATGTGCCAGACTCAACAAAAATAGTGTCTGTGCTTTGTCCCACCTGTAGTTGGGGTGACAGCCAGGTGAGAGTACCAATAATCTCTTGGGATGTTATCGTCTTTGTCTTGGTAATGACAGGGTCCACAACATTTAGCTTGAACTCTGTGGTCCCTGCAGTGGTAAAGTACCCAAGAGAGCTAGGCATTGCCTTGCTGACAGATTTAGAGTAGATGGCATTGAAGTAGCACATAGTATTATTCTTCCAGTAGGTAACGTTAAAGGAGTCACTAACTGACAGCCATTTATTAACAGTTGCCTGCTGTGTATTCTGGGCCCAGTCGCCACCTGTTTCACATAGGATTACATTATTCCCAGTGTTCACTTGATATCCTATGATGTCATTTGATTGGACGTCGATGTTGTCCGCTAAAATGGTGTAATACTGAAAATCACCGGCTGGAATGACAACAAAAGTCTGGCCTACAAGGGTGTAGGTAGGGGAAGACCCAACATATGATTCTGTAGATGCATCACAGTCACATAGGTCTGCTACAGGGATACATGCGTCATCGTGGAAGCAATACTTTGTCCCTTCTGTACATGTCTGGACTGATGGACAGGTAGTGGGAGTAGACGTACATGAAGCATATCTTGCTCCGTTTCCATTACACCCTGAAATATAAAAATTGTCGTTTGTAATTTTTTTATTATTTTCTCCAGGTATGGATAAAGACCACTTAATTGAAGGAAAACCATTTTTTTTAACTATTCATTACAAGCTTTAGTGAACTGATCATGGGAAATGATCGGTATTACTCCTTACTGACAAATGCAAATATCAATGACTGACCATGATTTTCTGAGAAAAATCAGTTTCTTAGATATATATTTGCATGATCTTCATACAAGATTGCACAGTTCATCATGACCCTATTAAATCAAGGCAATCGCAACCCTGTATGTTTATACGACACCAGTATAAAACAGTACCAGTAGAAAAATGATGAATGACCAATCAGAGACTTGACCTTATATGGTTTAGTACAGTATAGTACGGTAATCATTAAATGGTATGATGTAACACTGCTTTGCTTGACCTTGCATGGTTTAGCATTTTCTTTAATACCTCTTACTAACTCTAAACAGTCTGTCCTTACCTGGTGTTACAAACGTTTCACCGGCAGCGCATGCTGGGCGCCACACCTGGAAGGCGGCAATCTGTGAGCTGGTCAGGTTTGCAGATTTGAAAGTCCATGCTACAACAGTGCCACTTTCATCGGGTATTGAATAACCTACAAAATTAACATCCAAGAAATGGCATTATGTAACCTTCTAAGTAATTACCTAACATATCTAGTGACACTCAGTAAGTTTCAAAGTAAAAGTCTGCCCATCTTGTGAGACTAAAGGGACCCCTTGCTTATCTGATACCAGATATCTGGATGTGACTTAGGGATGATGCTCCTTTATGTGGTGTGCAAGAAACTGTTAGAGGGACATTCCAAGCTAAACAGATATTTTTAACATTCATGCAGACTTCAAGATGATATAGATGTAACCAATTTGAATTCATACCACTAACATGAATCTCTAAAAACTTCTGTTCAATAGGAGTGGTCTAAATGTTTAATAATTCTATAACATCTGCAGCATTTAACTGCTTGTGTCTTCTGTGCAATAGACATTCCTGAAACAGCCTAAGGTCACCATAATGTTTGCTTTTTACAATGGTCTCGGGTTACTTGAGACAGGAGAAAGCATCAAAATGACACTGATCTAATTCTGTATATTGCTTTTTAAACACAGGTAGTGTTATGTATTGCAGTGGTGAAGTAAATGTGGAACAATTGTCTTTTTTGCTTTTGTTTTTATTTCATAAAGAGTAATTTCCATATATACATAGTAAATAGATGTGTACAAGCAATAAAATAAAATGATTCCATCATACACTGGCAAACAATGACTGGTAAAATGGGTCGATCGAAAGTTTGCAATGATAACCTAGACCAGTCATAAAAACCAGTTCTGTCCACACAATACATCTTTGTTTTACTATTGCAGTCTTATGTGTGAAATTTACCCCATAGAAGATGAGAATGGTGTTTACCAAAAAGGAAAAAAGAGACCTCTCGTATTGATAGTTGGCTATTGTCAGTGATATCAACTGTATGTGTATTCACTGCATCATGAAGAAGTATATGATAATCACTACACATAAATACCTGGGAAGATGGTGATGACCCCTTTTTCTGCTGACGGTGTGGAAGAGGTTGCTAGGGAAGTCAGTGTGTAGGTATGTGACGTAGGGTTCAGACTCATGGTCCCCACTCCGGATGCTTCTACACTCACAGTGTCTACAAAACATCAAATTCAGCTTCAGTCATACCTTCTAACATCACCCAAGCTCAACCCTTTCTCACAAATAAACATAAATGAAATCATAACACACCAAATTCCTATATCAGCAATCTCATGAAAATTATACTGGAAATATTTCCCCAATTTAGGCTCAGCAACGGCCAGCATGGCAACACACTTGCTTTATAAAACTTTTGATTCCCAAAAGGCAAGGATGTTTTAGAAAGAAATTTGAAATGCTGGTCTACAGAACATACCAAATTATCCTGTTTCTTTCACCTTGAAGTGTTTTTATATTGTTTGAGTTTGTCTTTACATGATTAATCCCTGTGACCTTCAAAATAGGTCAAGGTTGATACTGTCATTAACGACACCACGACATCCCATTACCTTACAGGCACTTCATGCCAGGTGAGCTAAAAATGGTTTCATTCATGTAGATGAAATTTGGAAATATCCTAACCTCTTATAAATTGAACTGTCTTTTGTTCTACAACTTTTCAATTGAAAATCTGTGGTCAACATAATACAAATACTAGTAAAATAGAGGATAAAAAGAGATAACTACCTTTTACAACTGAGTACTGGCAGATATAGGAGAGGGTGGTAGAACATGGGTACCCTTGCCAGGCTCCAGTCTGAGACAAACTGAAACAGTCCCCTGTTTGTGTGGAAGACATAGGGTTGTAGGCCGACACCGACTCCGAGTTCACCCACTCCAGGTAGCCATCCATGTTCTGGTATCTCAGGCCCACCCAGGCCTTTGTGTTAGTCCTGGAACAAGATCATATGAAAGCTGTTATATACACAGGTTCACGCTAAGCTTTGTATTTTACATAAAAATTTGCTTACAGTAAAACAATTGCTCATAATATAGTACCATCAAGGTGGAAGTAGTGTTACATTATGTATGCATACACAGGCACACCAGTCGGGCCTCCAAAGGGAGGTTTGAGGATTTCTACTTCATTATGATAAAACGAATGAAAAGTTGTGGAAGATATTCATTCTTATGTGATGGTAATGTTGCTGAAAATCAAAAGACTTTTTAGTGAAGACTTTACTTCTTTGACTTTCACGTTAGAAGTGACATAGGAAACCAAACTATACGTTAACACACTAGAGGGAACCCAACACAATATTATCAGATTAGAAATAATGGCGGGAACTATATACATACGTTAACACACTAGAGGTAACGTGGGACACCAGCTCAGCACTATCAAAGGTAGCGAGACTGGCACCAGATGTAAGGGCCTGGCAGGCTGAAGACGCACTAGACCAGTTGAGATGGGCACTAGTAACAGCAAGGTAACAGTTCCTGGTCGTAGGATAGTATACTCCTCCATAAGGACAGGCGTTGTTAGGAGCTAGAAACAAAGGTTTATGATGAACACATCATACATAAATAGCATTATGCAGTATGTTTTAATTGATAACAGAATGTTTTAATTGATAAAAATATGTAGCATGTTTAATTGATAAAACAAAACTTTATCCAAATAAATGCTCTTAGAAAAATGCACACAATCTTCTCAAAGAAAAATAAATGTTTCAGTTTCAACAAAGTTATTGATATGAGCAAATTTCATTATTTCACTTCATTGCAGGAAGCTACTTGTCAAACAAACATCACCCTATGCCATTTAATTATTCAGAAAATGTTGTTGAAAGTAAAGAGTTGATGCCAGATGTTGAAATAAGCTCATCAGTTCAGGAGGAAATGTTTAGACAAGCTTATTTCCATGAACATAAGGACCAACAAGAGGCCCATGGGCCTTAACGGTCACCTGAGTTCTGATATATTTTATTCAGACAGTTGATTTTGTTTTTAA
>JAULCA010197602.1:0-14250 GCA_032360845.1 Crassadoma gigantea
CCCTCCCAAAGCATCTGTTTCCGTAGGTCACAGTACGAGATTTTGGGACACACAACAAAGATTCTGACTCCGACCGCCCAAGTGTTCCCTGGAAAGTGAAAGTTTTATAAAACTTCCTTTATCATTTTAGCTAAGGAACCTGATTGCCATTTGTATCAACCCCAAGCCAGAACAGCGCCCCGACATTACCTACGTAAACGAAGTGGCTCAGATGATGCACCAACGCCACAGTCAGGCCACACCCACTATGCCACAGGCCCAGCATCCACATCACCCCCATCTCCAGCAGCCTCCAAACCAGACACAGTTCCAACAGCAACCAGCCATGGTCGCCCAACAACCACAGTTACAACAACAAGAGATACCCCAGCAACCAACACAGCAACCACAACAGGAACAAGTTGTGTAAAGTACATCACCAGAAATGATCCGTCTCATATTCAAAACCATATTAAATTCAAAGGAACAGTATTACATTTTCATTTGATCAATATGGCTCATTTTAATCAATTACATTTATTAATTTCCATTTGGCATGTGCATCATGCAGCCTTCTATGAAATGGTTGAATTTTAGTGAGCGATCTACATGATTCACAAGTACATGTTTCTTAGCGATTGTTGGAAGTACAGAAATTGTATCACCACATAACCCATAGCTGAACACTATGTTTAAAGCTGATGTTGAATAGTCAAGGGTTTCAATCTTCAATCTTAATGAATTGGAGAAATGTATTGGTCAGAAGTACCGGGTAGATTGAAGTAGTAGAAGGCAAGATTATGAAATCTGTCCAGTTTTTTTTTTGTCAAATATTTTGTTCAACTGTACAGGATGTCCAAGAAATTCAGACCTTGGGAATAAGTGGAATTTTTTATCCTTTAAAATAAGAAGCTTTATATTTTAAATTTGGAAATCTTTATACTTTTTGTAGCTACATAAAATGATTCCATTTGATAAATCTCAATCTAAGGTCGTGTGGTATAATAAATGGAGTATCAAAGATCCATTCTTCTCGAACTGAAGCACACAGTATACCATGAGACATCACTTTCTTTGTAACTTTCAACTGCAGCCATAAAACACTGAAAGTGAATACACAGTGGAAATATAGTGTTATTCCATACATTGTTTGTACTTTTGATATCCGTCCAATCAGATCATTGTATAATTATTGATCACTGCTCTGTACAGGTTACATGCATTCCAGGGAAGTAAATATTATCAAGGGTCTGAACTCTCAACATTCCACAAAAGTATATACTTTCTTGACAAAGTTGACTCAGTTTTGTTTATATTTCATTTTTTTTGTGTTTGTTCATTTATAAAATCATGTGTCAAAACTCAATCAAATATTCTTAAAATTATACATCAAACATAAGTTTGATTTAAAAGGTTATAGATAGTTGACTAAGAGATTAAACTTGTGTGGTGCCTATCTATAAAAAAAATGCAAACTACCAACTAATAAGGCCATTTATAAAGTTGTATCTCTTTCCCAGATTCACATTTAATACTCTGCAAGTAAATTTTTGAAATTAGTTAATCAGTATATTTTAATTTTATGCAGAATTTACTGGTGTGTCAAAAATAAAACTGATCAGTATGCATAAAATACTCAATAGTTGGTCCAGTACAGGAGTAAAGTAGATCTACATGTAATACTACAAGTGATTCATAGGTTAACTAATCAATAAAGTTCCTCAGTTAATTAACTGGTATTGTTAATTGTGTAATGTTGTAGATTCTGTCATCAGTGTGTTAAGCTCAGTTCTGCTGATATGTTTTAATTGAGTAGAAAACTATCATTAGTCCAGTTCTATCAGATGTTTTGATTAAGTAGACTGGAATCCATCATGAGTTTGTTTGGCACTATGTTATCGTTTCATTTGCTAAGTCATCAAATGTTTGCATAATACTGTAGACCTGCTGTTGTAATTTAATCTTTATGGAAATGTTCATAGGAAGGTCATTCACAGACATAGGATTCTCAGGTGTTAGAGGTATACATCTTTTCTTGCCTTTCATCATTTTTTTTTTTTATGGTTGTTTAAAAATTTGAAATGAAGAGGGCTTTGTCAGCATTCAAGATCACAATAATATGTTTTCTTCTCATTATTAGATCTGTAGAAGTTTTATAATTTATTTATTTCACTTATCCTCAGACTTGGAAATATCTGCTTTAGAAAATGTAGGCATGGCCTCAAGTAGATTCTGAAGTTGTATACCTGTATTTCAGTATGTTAAACATAATGCAGTTATGGGACCATGAATACAATTAAACAATGCTGTCCTTATGGTTAGTGTCTGAAAAAGAAAACAGGAGCATCTGGTGTTCATTATTTATATAAAATATAAACTTTATTTATTTTACAACAATTATGAAACAAGTTATTCGACTTATATTAATCATTCTTGTTTCCTTTTTATTTCCTCTTTTGTAATATCGGATAATCAAATAGTTCCCTATAACTTGTGAGAGTCATTTTAGTTTACAGCATTCATCATCAGTTTCAACTTTAAAAGAGTATTAGGTGAAAGCTACTGGACTAAGTGAAATGTAGGCCTGCTGTGGACAGATAGAAAAGCAGGGCAAAACAGGGGAGAACGGGCGAGGGTTTAATTTATATGGAGCATCCCTGAGTCAAGGGAATTTAAATGAGTGCATCCCTCTGCAGTGGAAAATTTTGAATTGTCACTATACATGTGAATTAGTGAAGGGATTTTTACCTTATTAAGTTTGTATGAAGAATTCCAAAACAAGGAAATTGGTATTGTGTAGCTGGAGGCTTAGACTTTGTCCCCATCCCTGCCCCACCGAAGGCTGACATGTGAGACTCATATGGGGGATTTGAATGGCTGCCATAGGCTAATATATATATTTTATATGTTTTACATTTTTTTTTTAATCTAACTTGGTATGAAGCTCTAGATCAATTTTAACCACAAGAACCAAACATTGTTGTTATAAAACTCCTAGGGTTGGAGAAAAGAAAAAGCCTTCATTTACTTGAATAATAGCCAATAGATCCCAAATCCTCTTCTTTAGTTTAAGATAATATTCAGAAGTTTCTATTTACTGAAGTAGTTTAGCATTATTGTGATTTTCAGCATTATTATTTGTTAATTTTTGCAGATTTTTGTTTTACTTAAGCATTTTAATCATAGCTGATTTTGCTGGCTCGTATGAAACCAACACTGTTGTTAATCTATATTCTTTCTTGATTCTCTGAATTAGCTGCAATGTTTGAAATTAGAGGTCATATAAACTGACAGACACTTGGTCCATAGATAATCAATGAATAGTAAGGCATTGTATTACCTGAACAACCCTAAAGTTTATCCTACATAGTTAATTTCTGTTTGGACAAGCACATCTGTTCAAATGAAATCATGTTTAACATTTATGATTTTGTCAGGGAGAAATATCTTTATGTACCTTGATTTAATTTGCTGATCATCATATTATAAAGGTGAGAAAATAATTTAAAGGAAAGTGTTTATGCAGGAATGTGCACGTGTTGTTATGAATATTTTGAAAAAAAAAGTGTCTGTGCTGGAATGTGTTAAGATATGAAGTAGACAGTCTTAAATGAAATTTGTTATATGAAGATGTTGAAAGTATTTAAAGAAATGTTTCTATGCTTGAATATTTTTAGATATAAAGGTGTTGAAAGTATTTCTGATGAAAACAAATGTATCTATACTAGAATATGTTGTTTATGCAAAATTGAACTGCGTCTTTATTTTTCCTACATGCACATAATAGTACTGTAAGTTAACTATAAAAACTCAATAATTCTTAACACAAAATTATTCCGTCCATACAAACTAGAAGAACAACATATATTTTTTTTTGTAAATAGAAGGTTAATAATTGAATATCTAAATTCATTAATTTATATTTTCTTCTTGATGTTTTATGTCTTAATGTTGTGAATAATGTACATGTGTGATAAGATTTTCTCATTAAACCATCCCCTTCTCCTCATGCAATGCACTCTATTTAAACATGTTAAGCATACAGTTTGTGTTTGCAAGGAAGTTGATTTTTATATTCAGGATTATTTAAATCTTTTACCCCTAGGTGACTTTAGTAGACTCTACCATACATTCATCTGGGTGAGTCAATTATGGTCTACAGGGTGAAAGAGTTCATTTTAAATGAGTAATAATGGTTCCCTGGAGGAATTTCTGTGCAGATTTGATCAGACTTCTGGAGTTTTGATGCGGTTTTAATTTTAATCTGATGTTTGTAATCAGGTAAAGTACAACCTACTTCCACATGTATTTAAACTGAATCTTTTACTTCAATCTGCTTTAATGTTTTGGTATGAAAATTCATTTTGCAGTTGGACCTCGTTATTACAAACAAGACAAGTATTAATTAGTACACCTACTGTACTAATTTCGAAAAGTTTTGTGATTTAACCTGGCAATCAGATTTTTATGTGGTCCCAGCTGTATAAATACTGTAAACATACTTACCAGTATTTCAGTGTTAACCTTATACCTGAAGCAGTTTTCATTTGATTTGAAAGCTCTATGTTTTACTTACCACCAAATGTAAAATCACTTTATCTATGCATTTTATAGACAGATTTAACACTGAAATTTTAATATTTGCAAACTTGTTTAAAATGCAGTCACTTCCTAGTAAGGGTGTGCTTAATTATATTACAAAGTAAATTTTCATTACAAAAAGGTTGGATGGTAAACTTGCTGGGACACTTGAACAAACAGTTTGCTTTCTCATTTAGTGCATCACTAGTTAGTGTACAGTGTTCTATTTAGTGTATCTTAGCTTTGGCTACATAAGTGACAAGTCTACTGTTTATCCTAGAAATGAGTGAGTTGACAAAAAGTGCAATAAATTTTAATTGTCACTTGGGTTTAGATCTTGATATAATTTGAAAATATTACGACATTAATTCCTTTAAACTGTTTGTGAAATTGAATAGAATGATCACTTTTAAACTATATGTTAAAGATACTTATACATTGTATGAAATGTGTACATATTCATTGATGAAAACAATACATTTATTTAAAACAAATAATTGTGATTATGAAGGATGTATTTCACTGTCAGGTGTTTTAGTGACTTCATCCTATGCTTGAAATGGACACTTAATTGTAGATAATAGAGTGCTACTGTCTTATATTGTAATGTTATGAATTCCATTTTGAAGTTTGAAATTAATTTAGATAGATTGTCGTCCCATGACACACTATTGTGCAATTTGTACATAATGTATTGTGTTGTCTTCCGTATAATCAAATAAGATGACACAAACTCTTACACAAAACCCAGTATCTTACTACGGATGTGTAATCTTAGATACACGGAGGTACACTTGTTAGTCGATTGTTAGTATTGTTAAATCCTTGAAAGTATTTAGATTACCTGTTGTCGTTGTTAAAATAATTCTAGAATATCAGGCATAGACTTTAAAATATTGAATTACAGTTTACAAAATCAGAAAGTTGGCTGGTATAATACAAGTGTTTGACATTGTTGATTACTACTCTTCAAGTTTCAAAAATGAAAGTTATTATAACATTTTTTTGAGAGTCTCGGGCATATGACTGATGTAAGCATTGCAATAGCAGGATTCTAAAGGATTGATATCAAGGTTTCAGATTTGTTACTAGCCGAGAGCCATACAACTCATAGGCGCAAGGGTTATGGTGTATAGATACTGCTACATTAGTCTTTCCCGAGGTTTGCGTACATATAGATAATGTTCCATCATAATTCCCCAAGATACTATTACATCAAGATTTATGTTGTTTGGGTTATGTATATTCCGTCTTTTCATATTGCAGAGTTATCTTCTCTTCTGAGCAAGTATTGATTGTTACGCCATTAGTTTGTGTGAGAAAATTACGTTGTTTTCTCAAAAAATCATGATGTTACTCTCACAAACAAATGACGTAACAATCAATACCTGCTCACAAGAGCAGATAACTCTGCAATACGAAAAGATAAAATACTGCAACATCAAGAATTCTGTAGACAACGCCATATATAGAAACTGCTAAAAGGTAGCAATTAATATTAAATAATATAAATAGATTTTAGCTAGATCAAGTGATACAATTGAAAAAAATGTTATTATCCTGAACCCATGTTGACTAATTATTCCTTGTGTGCTGTATTGTTTGTTAAATTTTCCAGTGTTTCCCTGGTATTGTCTTCATGTATTGAAAGAGACAGAGAGAGATAGAGAGAGAATCAAGTGATTTTTGAATGAGATATGTTTGCATTGTCAAGACATGCATGTTTAGCTGATGTTTGCTATTCTTAAGACATGTACAAAATATAGAAAATAAAGTCACCTTTTGAAATGTTATCAAACCTGTTATCATTTTTATTGACCACATGTGACATCGACTGTTGTATAAACTTCTTAATTTAGCAACAATTAAAATAACACTAAAATAAGAAATAGACTGTACCTTGTTTTCCAAATTTCATTTCATTTCAGCTCTATGAAGATGCCCGTGCTTTAACCTTTGTTTGTTCCTTTATTTGTACATCAATGCAAAACTGTCTCATTTGTTTGTGATAAACATTGAACTTTCAAGTTTGTAGAACTTTGTATTAAATGACTAAATTGATAGGAGAGCAGACCAATGTACCACATTCATCAAAATGATTAGACAGGATTCCTTGCAATGGCATTTTGTTTACTAGAGTTTAATTGTTTAACTGTATAGTTGGTAATGACAAGCTAATTTGTTAAACAGTATTTTATTTTTTTTAATTGATCAATGATTTCAAAAAGTAGAGTGAAAGGGATCTTTTGGCAATTTTCCAATAATTGTTTAATTAGATTTTGGCTAGTAAATAAGTTCGTAATAGATTTGCCCTTGCATTTTATGGCAAGACCAAGCAAAACAATAAGTGAACAGCACATAACTGTATACCTATGTGAAATGAAAACTATACTGTTACACAAAGAAAAACTTAAAAACTGGTCCCTGTGGCTTTAAAAACCATGGTAATACATGGACATTGTGGTATAAAGGAAAAACAAAAACTCTGAAATGTATTGAAATAATATTACTCTATCAAGTTTCAAGGAAATTGGATGGAAACTTATATTAGTCGTCAAGGCATATACATCTATTGTTTTTCGCTGACTGGGGTGAAGCAAGGTGTGAAAAATTTACCTGGAGTGACTAGGTGATCACCTCAGGCGATGTACAGGTAGCCGGACCTATTGCGTAATTATCCAGGTGTTTCACCTTATGAAACCCATTCACGGCAGAAAAAAAATATCATAATAAGCGGGGTCCCACCTTTGACCATATCATAATAAACGATATTTTTTTGCTTAGTTAAAGAAGGAAAAAATTGGTACATGGGGAAAATATCATAATAACTGATATCATAATAAGTGGGTTCCACTGTACTACATTTTTGTATAACATTACTTGCATTCATGTTCATATGCAGTCACAGGTTTGTTTTAGTACCCATAGGAAAGATCACAAGACCATGATAATTCTGTTTCAAAATGTCATTGACAGGTATTTCTTATGCTGAAAAATATATGTCCCTACATTGATAAACATACATGAGAGTATATCAACCAAGCTAATAACAACAAAACATTGATGTGGTTTTCTGAATATTTATTCATTAAATATATTACTTTTTTCAGATTTGAGAACATTTCTTAACTTAAAATAAAATTGACTGAATAGTAATAAATAAAAAAATTGAATGTTGTAAAATTTTAAAATTATTAAACTTGTACCTCAAATTTAAACATGATTTATTGGGTGTCAGAATAGTTTATCACAGAATCAGAAAAAGTCTTGCATGATTGCTGATATTATCATCAAAGAACCTTGATTGTAAAAATATAATTTATAAATTACTTACCATAATTACAAAAGCATTAAATATATATAGTATGGTTTCCTTCAAAAGTCAATATATACATATAAAATAAAATTTAAAACTACATTATATAAATTCTATTGGTATCCAGACCTCAAGAAATGTAAATATGTAATCTTAAAGTCTGCAGAGTTTGCTATCATATTTTCGCACTTGTTCTTCGACTGGAACATCATTCTGCCATACAGGAGGTATAACACACAATGGCCGTCCAGTTGCTGGTCTCCAAACAAGCATTTGGGCACTGTTGGCATTAGGGGGCATCAGGGCACATCTGGGTAGAGGAACATTCTCAGTTAGTAGCTCTGGCTGTTTAGGGACTGGGTTGCTGACTAATTCTGCCCTTTGTCCTAAATGTTTCTTTGGATCAACTTTAATGTCCAACCGCATGTTCCATCGCACAGTTTTGAGGATGTAAGCCTTTTGTATCGACATATTCCAAGCAACAAGCCAGACATTAAAGGACTGATCACGGACAATCTTTGTCAGGTTTGGTTCATTCTGGCTACGGTTTGCTGGATTACGCCATGTCACATGAGGATGGAAGTTGTCATTCATACTGATATTGGCAGATTGATACATGGTACATGGACCCTGAAACACAACAGTCTCATTGCGGGATCCATACCATGGGTAGTGATGACCATCACAGTCGCTTATCATTACTTGCTGACCGCTGGTCAGTTCTGGAAATTCCCAACTTGTACTGAAAGAGTGAAAGAGGAAAAATACAGTACTGCACATCCGATGAAGATTTAAATGGTAGCTTGAATCCAAATCAGACTTATGATTTGTGGTGTGATTTTTTCAGAAACACCTAATAATTTTAAGACACTCATTTTATGAACTTACCATGATATTGTGCACTGATATACATTGATACATCAATTTTTCAATACAATGTATACAATTTATATAAAGATTATGTGGGTTAAAACAAACAGCAGTTTATTAAGGGCACAGGAAATCAGATCACCCTTAACATTGGCAAGATTTAAATCCAAAATCCAATTCAAACTGGTTTGCAACTTAAGTGAGTGCTGATAATTTACTTTAGTAATTAATATTGATATATAATTATTTAACTATTAAAGATTTATATAATAAAAAGTTCTTTTGGTAATGAGTTAAATCTAAAACGTACCACTTCAATTTCAATAGGATACTCTACTGAACATTATAAAATTATATCATTTATTACCATATTAAAATATTTGTTCCTGTTCTCCAAAACATATTAACTGCTTGGAATGTGTTAGATTAAAGCTTAAATGCATGTATGCACATGTACAGTTAAACTATAATACATGTACTTACTATCCTTCATCTCCATATGTATTGTGAAACATCATGTCTGTACAGGCCTGGATCCAACCAACCTTCCATTTATGATCTTCAGGCATAGGAGCCATCTCTATAGTGGCTGAGACTCTGAAAACAACTTTGATTTATTAGAAAAATGGCAATTGTTAAATATACAATCAACTGAGAAAAATGTTAGTTCATGTTTGAATCTTATGATATCTATCAGCTTAATCTTCAAAGTTCAGCATCAAACCAACATTGAGAAACGAACAGACCTTGCAATAGTCCGCACCACCAAGCATTTATTTCTGTCAGTAAAAATGGTCATGAGGAAATAAACCTATTCACAAAATATACTTTATGAGTGGGATGTGATTTTATTCTGGTGACTTTTATTGACAGAAACAAATGCCTGTGATCTGCACACAGGAGTGGTTCACTCGTGTTACAAGGACTACAGTACTGCTAAGTAGGACCACAGATACTAATTTAAAATTACCAAGTACGACGTAATAATAAATGATTATTGCAGCCACATACAGTAACCGTTAGAGTAGGATTTATCAATGAATGTCAAGTTGACTTGAGGTGGATGTATTGAGTTGTATTGTCTTACCGGAAATTTGGAGTCTGGTACTTCAAAACAGCGTTTGAACTTTCATCTATTGTAGTTGGTTGGTTTTCAATTCTTGCATTCAAGTTCAATACTCTTATCTTCGATAATATATCGGGAACCACATCTGCTCCTATGGCGTTTTGATTACACCAAGAAGGGCTGTTTTCCGGCTCTGTTTTTTTCGACATGTTTTAATTCTTTCCTTACAAGTGGCGGTCTCTTGAAGTTTTCTTTGGTGCACTCCTCTTACATAAAGTTAAGCTGTGTTAATTTTCTTCATATTCAGGAAAATATATGGCCAATACTTGTTCTTACGGATAAATGTTGTGCTTGCTGACAAACGCTAAACTATCATCTTGTATCTCCCGCTCCCGAAATACTCTTCTTGACGTCACAGATGGAAATCACGTGACGTTAAAAAGAAAACTCGGAACCAAAATTCTTTGCAAACTAAGTATAGTCGAAATGTATTGCTTGCAATACGCATTTTTATTTATTAAATATATAATTAGATATCATTTGAGCTTTCAAACATTGTTTTAAAATAATTTAAACAAAAAAGTCATTGCAGTCATGGAAACAAGCACGCCTTCTATATTTAGTGTTCTACCCAGAGTTCCTCGCCGAAAGGGATTTCCCGGGAGTTCATCGTCGACCAATGAAATCGTGAGATTATATTGAGCCTGGCTAGAACTAGCCGATTGAGGAACGAAAAATGTCATCCATTGCAAGAAAGAAACGAAGACCTAATGGTTCTAATAGTCGCAATAAGGACTTGCAACACCAGAAACTGATAAAGACAGTGGATTCTTTTTTGAAGTCTGTAGCATCGATCGACCTTAGACTGACGAAGAAATGCAGTATTTGTGCCGACAGTGATTCCTCGGCCGGAAACCTCCGACCTCTGATGAAGGCATTGGAAATATCTTGCCATGGAATTCCCTGGCTATTGGGAACCGTTGCCTTGCTACTGACTCTCCACAAAGCAGCACACATCGAAGTTCTAATTAATGTATTGATAGGTAAATAGCAAAAGCAGAGAATGTATTTTATCATGAGTAACGACCTAGTTGATTGCATATGTTTTGTTTGGTACATTACCCCCCCCCCACCCCCCTCACCGCGACAACACTCTACTCCACACTACACAATCATAGAATCAACAACAGTGATCGCTTCAAAATATCACTTAACTCACAACGAAACAACCGACCAGAAGGTAGACAACAAAATATCTACTCCATCATTTTGTTTAAAAAAGATGGTCATTTATTTTGGACTATGTAACAGGAGAGTAAAAAATGCACGGCCAGACCGGGGTTCGAACCCGGGACCTACCGAACTCTAGACAGATACTCTACCAATTGGGCTACCTGCATGGTCGCCGACGATCAACCAAGTCAATTACAAGTAACATAGTCACACCCATCTCACACTTACACCAGTACTCTCCCTTCACTAAGTCCCCACCTCAGAAGCCAACACTTAATTTTTAACTCTTGAATAGATTTTGTTATCCCATGCCAAATGGTGCACACATAGCTGCAATATTATGTTAATGACAAGACGTTTTTATGTATTGCGTCTTATAAGTATTCATATTAGCACTAGCTAGTGCACACCCAGTTTTTCATCCTCAATACTCTAGAGGTTATATGTGCACAATCAATCTATGCACCTCTGAGATATGTCATGGCAAAATTGAAGGCGCAAAGATAGCTGTTTGATTGGTTTCAGTTAAAAAAACCTGACAATCGCTAGGCTGATACCTGTCCTTCGAAGATACAGAGGAAAGATGCCTGACTTTAAAGCCTGTCAATTTTTACCGTTATGTGACTGCGAGATTCTTTGATGTTAGTTTTCTTGTCTCATCTTCAAGGTGCTGCACACTGAGCCTTCAATTTTGCTATGACATATATCTCAGGAATGTAGAGAGTGAAAGTGAGTGTAACTCCTGGATATCGAGGATGCACTGTAACTAGCCCAAGTTTCTTCTAGACACCAGACATCTATCTGTCAAAATGTCTAAATCTGGTGTCAGGACCAGGGGAAACTGCGGCTACACCAGACATCGTCTGTCAAAATGTCTTAATCTGGTGTTGGCCAGAGGAAACCTGGGCTACACCATAACGGGAGAGGAAAACCAAAATGGGGCCAGATTGGGATTTGAACCTGGGAACTCCAAACTCTACATGATAAATTACTATTAAAAACTATAGATAGACCTGGCCAACAATATGCAGGTCTTCACACAATGGTCAGGGCTCAAACCCTAGAGACATTATAGCCTTGATTTTCAGAGAAATTCTAACCAAGGGAGTATAAAATGGTCAGAGGTAGGTGCTACGGTGTCTTTGCTGCAGCATTCAAATTGTCAGGAAAAATAGATTCTGCTGGAAGAATTATCCTACCCGCTACCACTTAACAAAACCCTTATAACAAACATACACACTACGGAGGTACTCTGTCAGGTGACAGGACTAGTGGTAGGTGCATCATAGACACCTTCTGCAGTATAATAAACTGTATTACCTTATCTGTCAGAATTAATTGAAATTTTATCATTTTACCTTATCTGTCAGAATGAAAAATTTTATATCACAGATAATAGCAATCACAAGATTTCAAGTTGAAATTGTCCTGAAGCTGACAATATTTGGATGATTTTGCTGATCAATATCACATAGATTATCTAGGATTCATTTTCTCTTGTAGGTCTTCTTGGTGATCTGATAGTAGTGGCATTTCTGAAGTTCCTGTTTCAGCGACCAAGACCAGCACACAATAAAATGGACATGTTTGCAACACTTTCTGTTGACAACTATTCCTTTCCATCCGGCCATGCTACAAGAGCAGCAATGGTGGCCTTCCTCCTAACTGAAAGACTTGATGTAAATTCATCATTTCAAGGACTCATTTTGCTGTGGTCAGTTTTTGTCACTGCATCCAGACTGATGCTTGGGCGTCATCACGTTAGTGATGTACTGTTTGGTTACCTGATCGGATATATACAATACAGGGTGTTGTCCAGTTATTGGCTGTCCCAGGAGACCTGCATGTATCTTGTTGAACCAATATTCAGGAATATTCATCATTAATGTTGTAGATGGGTTGGCAGCTATGTTTCTTGTATAGAACAAAAAATGTAAATATAGATATTCAAGTCACTTTGAATTAACAACTGTTTTGTAACACAAAGCAATTCTTGCTTCAAATCCTGAACACTATAAGGTCCCATATTTCTTGAAATGTATTTTAAAATCATGTAGTTACAATGCATGAAACATTTGGAAATAGATGCAATCAATATTTTCTTTTGATGAAACTGTCTGCATTCCAAACATCAGTAAATTATTATGTCACATGTAATCTGATTGGTTAAGATATGTGGTGTGCAATGTTATTGGTTTTCTAACTTGGAGTCACTGTTGAACTTTTTTGACTCACAAGTTGTCAATGACACTTTAAATGGGAACCATGTAATCAGAATGAAACCAACAAACTTTTTGGAACAATATTATTGTGTGATGATTATGTTGCATAAATGTTGTTTAGGATACAATTACTTTCACCTGAACCTAATGACTTGTGTATATGTAACATAATGTCCCACAGGCAGTAGAATAGGGATTCACATTATTGAAACTTTCTAATTAAAGTCATTACATAAATGTATAAAACCTACATAGTAGAAAAATATAAACAGAAATCACTGTTCTGTATATGTTAAGGGAAATTAGAATCTATTTTCAAGTGATTTAACACTTGTATACGAGAGAACAATAAAAAAATTGTTATCAAAATTAGAAAAAAATATTTTTGGAAATTTTAATATTTGTGATTTGTGATCAGCCTTAATTGTAAAATAAAATATCTTGCAAAATGCATATTTTATGCCATCATGAAAAAGAAAATGGATTTTGATCCTTTGATAAATACTGATGTGTATTATAGTAAAAATGCGAACTAAAGTGTTTTTATCATGATACAGTGATATGAAGATATTGCAATATACTTTGCCCTTGCCTTTACATTGATATGTAAGTTTCATATCCAATTATACATGCTTACTCAAGAAAGCTTTGGATAATCAATGTATGATAGCTATTGGTTGTGATAAACTACTGTAAAAACATATCTTTTTGTTGGATATCCTGTTATGCTATCAGTGACACCTGTAGAATTATCTATAAGAGGAAGCTTTGATAAGGTGTATGACTTTCTGCCACCCTTAAATGTCAGAAATTTCTGAATAATTCTTGTGCGCCACTTCACAATTTATTTATTACCTGTCTTTGTGGGTGAATTGTTCACAACTTGTTCCCCATTTCTGTGGGAACTGTCTACAACCTGTTCCCCATATCAGTGTGGGAACTGTCCACAACCTGTTCCCCATATCTGTTAGAACTGTCCACAA
>JAULCA010197825.1:0-11336 GCA_032360845.1 Crassadoma gigantea
AAAAAGACGGTTCGATGTTGCAGTAATGAACGGCTCGATACTCTGACATGATCATAGTGACAAATTGTCTATTAAATTATATGAATCCCTGGATCGCAATGTATATACACACATGGATGCGAATTGTACAAATATAACATATATAAAGCCCAGCAAAATCACGACAGGAAATTCAAATCTGAACCTTCGGATCAACACCACATTGTGTATATGATACATTGTGTTAATAATTAGATACATATAACAAAGTAACACAATTAACGAAGGAAGACAATTTTTGACACGTGCCCTGTCCGGGCCTCGAACTCACGATCTACGGCACCTAATCGCCTAGTCAGAAATATATATATATCATATAGCATACTGTATCTAACTTGGGACTATATTGCACCGGACAGTGAAACATAATTCTAGAGTTTGTAGCGTGTTTCCATCCTATAAAGGTCTCACGACTCTTTTTATTCAAAATTTATGATGGTCGTTGCTCATCGCCATGCATTGCAAAATCCCAGATAGTAGGTTTGTTATCATAGCGCATGTTGACCTTACATACAAGCTTTTTGATTCTAACATATCGTTTTTAATACAGAATTGATTCTTTAACATAATATATAAGTGTGCTTGTGCAGCTTGTTCTTTTATCTAGTCTGCCATACCAAGTGTCATGTATGCTGACTGCGAGGCAGATGAAAAGCACGTGTACAGGTGAGTACGCCCTTCTGTCACTGAACAATATAATCAATAGGTAAGGTTCATGGTTTTTCATAAATCGAAAAGACAGGAGCATCAAATACCAAGGTACAAACATGGAATCTAAGTGAATGTGTGATATTACTTGCTGGTGAGCCATTTCTCTATTTGGTTTCATTGCCTTTTGCTGTTTTCATAATTGTATCTCCTTATGCAGCTGCTTCCGTGTGAAAAAAGCTGTTTCCCTTCTTGACGTGTTCGTTTTGCTACTGTTTCAGGTGGTTGAAAGATATCAATGAACATGGTCTGTCTTTGATTAAAGGAGCTCCGGTAACAGACCTGCTGTTAACAGAGGTTAGACGGAAACGTATGTGTATGAAGTATGACGGTAACCCTGAGATTGGAAAATTCTTGATACATCAGTTTGCATTCGATTTATTGTTTTTAACTGCGTGACAATAGAAAAAAATAAATAAAGCAATACTGCAATGGCATGTGACAGTTCTAAAGATATAATATGGACAGGAAGGTAAAACGCAAAACACAGCCGAGTACACAGCCGAATAAAAAAATAAACATCAGTCAATTTGAAATATATGGTCTGAACCTTAAAAGGTCTTGCACACACAGAATGATATTTCTTGACAGAAACCAAATACTTGCTCTTCTTTCCTTCTCTGGCCGAATTAGTACGTACTCCTAATGCTTTTTGTTTGCCTTATTTGACGAAGTCAACTTAAACTGTTGTATATTTCTTTTTATCTTTATTACAATATTTTGCATTCTAAATAAGAAAACAATTCTTCCATATGTAGTAGCTTTCTGATTTCATGTGAGGTTATTACGATTCAATAATTTTACAGGTTTAAATGAAACCTCAATTCTATTATTTTCTTTTAGTTCCTGCCAAGACATGTGGCGCCATTGACTGACAACTTATATGGAAAGGTATGGAAATTACAAGGATGTTACATAACACGAATCCATTTTGAACCTGTTGAGCACAACATTTAGCACAGATTAGATAGAATGATGGCTATTAGATAAAATTATATAGTTGGAATATACAAGTTTCGTTGTATAGATATAATTATGCAATAGTTATAGTTAAGGTGTGCGTTTAACAGGACAGATTGCTAGATAACAAAACATAAATCATTTTTGTCAGAGAAAGATTTTTAAAATATTGTTTTTGTCATTCTTTAATAATTATGAAACTTTATTATTAACGAGGACAATCATTTCCACAGACATCATAGCCCTTCAGCCTAGTTTGCTTATTGCCAAATATCAACTTTGAGTAGTCGAGTGGCTCAGTGGATAGCACACTTGCCTTTCACCAAAGCGGCCTGGGCTCGATTCCCTACAGCTGACGCTTGTAAGGCAACCTAATTAATCCAAATATTTTACATCATAATTGTCGTAAAAATAAAAGTTTTTTTTAACTCCTTATCCATATTGTTCAGTCTGACATTGAATATTGGTCAAGGTATTTCATTTCAATACATTTGATAAAAAACTGGACAAATATTATTACCCAACACTTAATATATTAAAAGCAAGCCATTTTAAGAGTTTTGCTCCTGTAATCTTGAATACGGTTGAATGTCAATCAATTAAACGAAATTGATTTCCCTTCATCCCAGCATGGTATTAGCCAATAAGATATTGTTTGAAGTTCTAAACACAAAATACCCCTATGACCTTGAATATAGACCAAGGTCATTCGTCTGAACACGTTTGTAGACCAGCATGATACTAGCAAAATATCCTCACCTAAGAAGTCGCTGAAAGAAAAATGTTGACACCGGTCGCACCACGGCATAAGCTCACTTGTCCCTACAGGTAGGGTGTAAGAATTGTACTTACTGCCCTCAATTGCATGATCGTAAGAGGCGACTTAATGAGTTAGCATTTCTGTTCTTTCTAAACATCTTTCTTCTTCCTAATGTCTCCCTTGAAAATTCCTCACTTTCAGCCATAAGTTGAGTGTTGACCCTTGTGAAGAAGGCTTTGGGTTCTGTCCCTGGCCGAGGTATACCAAGGTCTATAAAAATGATAGTTTCTACTCCTGCTTAACGCTCAGAAATCGGCATCAGTTCTGCGCTATCAGGGAGATGGCTTGTATAGGATTTGCCTGTTGTCCAATTCCCTTTAAATTTTCATGATTTAATAAAATATTTAGAAAGGAAAAAAACATCACAAGGAGCCAATACACGACCATATCGCAGCCTCAAAAAACACACACGCATACTCTACACGCAACCATCTTGTACACAGGGGAGGCCTTCCCTTAATGACCATAACTGTTGATAGGACGTTAAACAATACTTAACCAAACCAAATAAGCTCACTTGGCTTAAATGAGAATATGTAAAACAAAAACATTTTAACACTCTTCACGTGTGTGGTTTCCATAAGTTTCGGCTATTCATGTGTTGTTTAAGTAGGTTTTCCATGTAATTACTTTCATTACTGCCGAAAATTAATTTTCACTGATTAATAAGTGTCTTAACCGAAGTAAAGTTTTTTTTTTCAGATTCACGATGTCATATATATGCCAAATGCAAACAATTTAGTAAACACGCGGAAAAAAATACAGGTCCACACGGATTTTGTCTTCTACGAATCAGTTCCTGGCCTCGTGTTTCTTCATTGCCTCAAGTATGTATTAATACCTCTAACTGTTCCGATGTGTATATTGAGAAGTTGCCAATACTGTGTTTAACTGTATTTTATTGTATCATATTGCAAACTAGGTAAACGTCAAAACAAATATTGTTGCAGATTTGATGATAGTCTCATTGGGGGAGAAACCTTCTTTGTCGACATGTTCGCGATTTGTGAAGAGTTTAGAAAAACAAACCCGGTTGAGTTTAGGACTCTGTGTTCTATCCCATGTCCATTTGCCAGAGACCATTTTTCAAGGTAAGATCAAAGTATTAGGAACTATTTACAAGAGTGTTACCATGCAATTATAATCAATTAAGATATCTGTCACCAATGCTATGCTGTTATGTTTGAACTATCTGTTTTTGAGTATTTATGGAAATATAACACATGGTAGTTTCGTGCAGTGGATAGCGCACTCATCTTTCACCAACACGGCCTTGGTTCGTTTCCTCGATCGGACGCGAGAAGATATGGGTCACCCACCCGATATCATGGGGTTTTCTCGGTTTTGTTTTAGTTTCCTCCTACATTATAACCCCTTCGCCCTAACATCCTGGCTATCAAGTGGGCTATATTAATATCAAATAATTTATTATTGATATGAAATGAACAAAACTTATATCTCTTTGTGTTTAATGCAACAAAAATAAAATAACCAGATCCTATCTTATCACTTGCCATACGTCGATAATGGATCCACAATTGACCCATCTTACCGACCTTTTTTACATATTTTTTTCAAAAAGTGATTAGTAATATATGCACACGTTTTACTACTTCCGCCTTTTTTTGTGTGTGTGTGTGTGTTAATTGTAATAGAAATTTAAATGACGTTCCGTTGAACGCTATGTATATTTCATGTTTTCACAAGTGCGAAGCATGAGTTAATATATCGGTACGTTCTCCCAACCAAGATATGTTTTCACTGCAGCGACATATTAATTTGTTATTATGTTTTTAGTATAGGTAAATATATATTTGTATTCTCTCCTAGGGACAGACCAGTTCACCTACTGATAAATAGACCAGTCATTAACTTGAACAACGATGGAGAGGTATAGGCCTGCATAAAAAACGTTATAAATCGACAACAGTGACTATGCAATCTGCAATGCGATACGAATTCCTCAAGGAAACTGCATCATAGTTGAAATTTCATTAAAACTTAATGTAAAAATATATCCTTACCAAAGTGAAAGAACAAAGAATTATGGTTAAATGAGATTTATAAACAATATATATCATTTTTTGTATGAAAAAAAGAGGTAATAAAAAACCAAAAAAAACCCCAAAAAACAAAAACAAAAACAAATACAAAAACGCTAAAAATGAATGAAATAATAAAATTTGTCTCGTGATTGTGCTAATTGCATGACTGAATATCTATGATACTATGGTTGAAACGTCGCTAAATGAGAATGTTTAAGGAATTGTCATTAGTGCGAACAATAGTGTTTTGCATAAATATTTATCATGATATGTATCGTCAAAAATATGTACCCATGGCAGTTTATACAAGCGAAACAATTATGCATAAATAAAACAATTCCTATATTCATCTCGCCTTGTATTATTCAACTTGGGGTTAAAGAGTTGTCTTAAATAATTTTAACACTCCATTCATTTTTTACCATAACCTAACTGCATGGTATATACATCTCTGATCAAATCAATGATTCGTTTTTTGTTATTTTACATTGGAAAATAATTTTACAGTTGATAATTAAGAAAAGGAAGTTAACATAAGGAAACAGGAATATATTGAACATTCAGAATATTGCGTATTGTATTAAGTGTGTTTCAATTATAAGTGTTATAAATTATGAATCTCTCTATGTTTCCTGTAGATAATTGGTGTGTATTGGAATCCTAGTGCAGTTGGCGTGTTGGAAATTCCAGAGGTCAGACCTCCTTCTTACTGAAGATTAAATAAAGCTGGTTGAAAACAAATTATATTACTTAAACTGAAATCTTTTCTTCAGAAACATCTTGATTATGGAAATTTCAGTGTAAAAGCTGACATCAACCTCTTAATGTTTTACTTAATAAATGTTTTTCCTATTAATGTTCTGGTCGAATTTACTTTTTTAAGATACCTTAACGTTTCATGACATCTGGATAAATTTCCATACATTTCGGGTAAACATTATGTCACTTTAAATACCCGATTTAAATAAAAACTATGGTTAGCAATTTGTATCTTCCAGGTTGACGTGACGGATTACTACAGAGCGTACCAGTTGTTTGCAAGAGCAATTTCCAATTTTAATGTCAAGGTAGTATTTTCTTTTTAAACTCTGATAACAATCTACATCAAATATTCAAATAAATACTTAATACACAATTTCTCAATTTAACGCTTCAATGACACTCGTTACCTCTCCTTGTTTGATGAATCAATCTTATATGTATGAAAGGGATAGTAATTTGTTTATTTATTTTTTCATTGTATTTTTTTTTAGGCGGCGGGAGGGAGGATTTGTGATTGGGGTTGGGGTTAATTCTGTTATATTTTATTCTCTTATTCTTACAACTGACTCCTAGGATTTCAATTTTTGAATGAAGTTTTACAAAACACGAAACTATGTTGTAGAGAGAAATTCGCCTAAAGCCTGGAGATATTATTGCATTCAACAACCGCAGAATGGGGCACGGACGAAATGCGTTTCCTACAGGAAGTGGCAATCGGCATTTGAAGGTAAATATCAGAAAATTCAAAACATATTCCCCTTGAACATCACGAACGTTAATGGAAAACGTTAATTATAAACCTAAATTTTCAATGTAATTATCAATCATTGTGACATGAATTGTAAAAGGCCCCACATTAAACATGACTCTTTTCTTGGTAACACGGACCTTATTTTTCAGTCTCCTCCGCATAAAGTGGCTTTATGTGGCACTGATATCACCTTCGCTAGGACAATTAAAGTCAATTATAGGACAACAGATAACTTGTAATATACTCTGTCGGTTTGACTAGAGAGTAACACCACTTAGCAAACTCATTAACAAGTGAAATGTTCAACCTTGTTATGTGTGTCAGATAAACATAGAAAGAGGAGAAGTGGACAAACACTGTAGAAAGTTATATGTGGCTAATCATCAAAAATTTTAATAAGTGCTCTGCGATCGTTTGTTAAACATTGTTATACATTATCTTTGATTGTTCATAAAGACATTGTCATAATGTTATTCGATCGTTCGACAATCATTGTAATAGATGTTCTTCGATCATTCGTTAAATATTGTATGAAGTGTTCTTTAATTTTTCATCAAACATTGTATTAAGTATTCTTTGATCTTTCGTCAAAAGTTTTAAAATGTTCTTTGTAAAAAAAGCCGATGTTAAATATTGTTTTAACGTTGTATTTCAGATGTGCACAATTGACATCACTGATTATAAAAGCCGTCTGATCCATCTCTCAAGGAAGTATGGCGATGGTTCAACGCTTAAACGTGTTGGTAATATGGATTGGTGCTAGAAAGCTATGGTCTAGGTTTCGTCAGAGCCCAAACAAGAGGGAAAACAATACAATGACTGGTGTACATCTACAGTTTATAATAAAAAACACCAAGGACAACATGATCATATAATCTATGATAGTTAACCCTATTCGATACCTTAATCAGATAACCCATAAGACGTTATCAGAGTCTCTATTTATATGAGATAAGCCATGATTGGTTAACACCATTTTTTATTTCAATCACGGTTACCTACACTACATTTACATTTACAACATTTTTTATTTGATATATATAACCCATGATAAGTTAACCCAACTTAAAAAATAAAAAATAAATTAGATATTCCAATGATGCGTTAACCCATTTTTTTTATTTTTGTCAGATAACCCAGGCTAAGTTTTTCCTGTGAATTGAATTCAGAAAACTGTTGTCCAAATTGAATTTAAACATTTATATATTCTCAGTGGAGAATAATCTATAAACGCCATTCTTCTTTGATAATAAAGTTATTATTATTGTTGTGTAACTTAAATGTATGAAGAAGGATCTGTAAGCTTAGTAAAAAAAGGTTATGATTAGGAAATTTTCAAAAATATTTTGGTCACAATTTCGAAAATTCGGAAACAAATAAATGCAAAAGACAATGTCAAAATTTTTTTTGTTGGCGGTAGTTTTACTATATGTTGCTACTTAAGAGCAAAACAATATTGAAATGACAGACATTTTATCCGGTTTGTCTTGAATAATAACGTTTGAACTACCTTAACATATCGATATAAACAATATATTTGCCATCGAGTAATAAGTGTACAACACTAAAATTACCTTGATAAAATGTTGTTTTGTTTTACATGTATTGAAATATTATCTGTTATTTAAACCTGACGAAACGATTAGGTAAGATACAAAAGAAAACATTCGTAGATAAACGTGTTATTTGTTCAACGCATATATGATATTTTGTTATTTGTATGATACCCCAGAAATGTAATTAATATTCAGGTTTAGACTAATAAATAACACAAAATAATATGCATCGTTCGGGTTTCTAACATTTCATTAACATATGGAAAGCATATATCCTATGATCAAGTATTTAAAAAGGACTAACATCTCAATTTAACTAATGAAGGATACTTACTGAAAATGTCGCCGTATGATATGATAAAAATAAAATGTTGATGAATTTGTGTGTTGTGGTCGTTCAAGGTGCCAATAAAAATAATAAGATAACGATAACAGAAGGATGAGAATAATACCGCCGATGTTTATTAAGCATCAAAGACAAATTGCATTTTTACGTCAGACTGATCTTAGAGTAAACACAATATACAATGTATATTGTTTATAAGTGTAAATGACATTATATCATAATAGAAAATTAATTGTTTAATCTGTTTATGTAATTAGGTTTACATCGTACATTGAAAATGCTGCTTGCATTGGGTAGATGATATGAAAGGTATGATTAATTTTTAAGGCACGATAATGTACATTTTTTTTACTGTCGTAGTGTACACAAATCATTTATATCAAGTGATATTTAACGATACCAAAGAAAAACATGTATGGCGGAAGGGAAGTTTTATATGAACCGCTAGCGTCCTGTTAAACATAGGTGTAGGAAGATGACAGTCTTTCAGCTGTTCAGTTTTCTCTTGGAAAATCTCAGATAAATGCTGTTGCTTGAGCAAAAGGCACACAGTCACGATTTCAGCAATTGTTTCTTGAAGCATAATAATCCACCAGTCAAAACCACATAACCATGTTTATATATCTCTTGAGTATTATTCTCTGGTATAAAATGTAAGAAAACCACTTCAGACATTGATAAATATTCATGAAGATGATTTAAACAATACATTCAGTCAAAAATAAAAATCAGACGAGTATTGATAAAACCAGTGTTAAGTTCAAACTTAAATGTATATCCCATGCTCAAGCTTAGTTATACTTTATGAGTAAATCCGCTTCAGTTTTTTATATTAGCTACTTTGCTTTCAAATGAGCTAATATACGACAATGTGATAAAATACCCCATAGAAGACAAGTGAGATATAATAATAATAATAATTCGAGGTTCTTATATACCGCTTTATCACAACCTAGTTCGTAAGTTGTCTCAAAGCGGTTCACAAATTATTATCCGTGGTAATAGGACCTTTGCAACCAGACAATATCTTTCTAAACTCCCTTGGAAGCATACAGCCGAAGCTGCCATTTCGGCGCTAACAGCTAGCATTCAATAATTTAGCGCTGCCCAACCACGTACTTATTTACAGCTGAGTCAACTTGAACAAGTGGAGTAAAGTATCTTGCTCAAAGGTACATGTACAACACAGTGCCGTGTCGTGCCTCGAACCTGCAACCCTTCGGTCTCAAATCCAGCGTCCTACCAGTAGACTACCGTGCCTCTTAAAACCTATTCTGTTTTGTTATTTTTCTATATAACAGCGTACTGAGAAGTACTTCCGAAAAACATTGCGTTTAAGTACATTTGGTCATCTCAAAACACATGTCTCTCATGTGAGGGTCATAACACAACTCATGTTTTTCATGGAAAGGTCATCAGCCAAAACATTAATTGAATCTCCTAGTGGAAGGTCATCACACAAAACATGTATCCCATGGGGAGGTCATCACACACACATGTCTCTAAAGGGACGGTCATCACACCAAACATATCTCTAAGGAGATCTCTAATCTAACACGTGCAGGTGCAGTGAAAGAACATACCTACTACAACGAGGGTTTGAGTCTTTGATTAAATGAAATCAAACACATTTTATTTACTCGTATCTTAATACTCATACAAAATCATAAAAAATCTGTTTCAAAACTTAAAGTATGATATTTATAAAACTGTATTGAAACCTATAGTAGTACATGTATAAGCATTACACTCTTTAGAGAGAAACAATGCGGATCAGGAATTGAGAATTGAATACACATACTTTTACTAACTTAATATTGGAAACTGAAGTAAGATCACATTATTTTAGCAGTGCAACATTTGTTTGTTCTAAAACATACACATGACAACACGGCATGATTTTCAGGAAAAATACTTAATAAAGATAAGAATAATATAATCTTCCCCTACCTTGAAGGTGTGCCAGAGAAATCTCCTACCCGAGCGTTGATTTTATTCTGGTTGTCTAATCTTTGGCAGAGCCTCGGGAACCAACAAAAATCACCCCGAGGGTTGAAGATTTCTCTGTCACACCCTCAAGGTAGGGGATGATTATTTTTCTCCCATCCTATCATTTCAGTCACAACTCTAAAAACAATAACCTACCAAGTTTGTAAGCAAAAACACATGTGGGTATAAATATTGTTATTCTTTGTTTATGACGTCACAATTACGACGCATTTTAATGACCTCACACTTAACACGTGCTAATCGGAACAAGGCTAGGGGGTGACAAGCTGATTATTTCCGGCTAGAACGAGAGACACACCTGTGAAGAGTGGGAGAAAATCATGTTATAATCAAGTTGGTCAATTGTACAGAAAAAGACGTCTTTCCAAAGACGAAGAGGAATGATGATGACGCATGGAGTAAAAATGTTGGATATTTCAGCAATGACAAATCAAATGGGTCCATAATAATTATAGAGACGTTGGCACATTTTGATGTTATCCAGCTAGGTGATTTATCTCCACAGTCTACAGGCTTGTTGTGAAGTATATTTTTTTCTTTTGTTGCTTCTCTTTAACCTATGGCCTATATAGTGATCCACAAACTACTGAGTTCAGAACAGTTGCAGATATTATCCGCACGGTCCAGCGCCATTCATAGGTTTGAATTGAACTCCCGAAAAACTGGGCGAACACAAACCGACCGACTCCATACCCGCACACTGCTATCCTAGTGGACAGAGCCCTGCGCTTCTCGAAGTACAAACCAACCATTACTTTAGATGTGAGAAAGATCAGAGCAAAGTCAACACCTACAAAACAATTTCAAATATTTACATTCCTTCTAAAGGAAGCAAGTATTAAGTTGAACTCTTTGGAATTCTTCTATTGTATTTAACTTCTTCTAACATTTTTGTAAATAAATTTCACTTAGAAATGCAGTTTCGAGAATGTTTTTGTAAGCTGCACTTCATCAAATAATTGATTTAATCAAAAACTCAATTCAGATTTAAACTATATCATATTGTCCTTAAATGACCTCAGGTAAATCCTATAAAACTAAACCAAGCTGTCCTCTATCACGTCGTTTAGTTCATGATCACTTTCCAGTTAGTTTTTGGGAAGGAAAATAAGTACGAAAATATGACAATGAAATGTTTTGCAGAAAATCGTTTGCAGACGCCTAATATTACGATACACATCATGTTGGATACATCTTGTACTTTCGTGACCTTCTTAATTTCAGGCAAAAACACCTTGGAATTCTAAAAAAGGTAATTGTTTTCCTGCTTAGTTTAATTTTGTTTGTTGGTTTTATCGGGGGCGGGAGGGGGTGGACAAATTGGTCCTCTCTCACGACT
>JAULCA010197936.1:0-14246 GCA_032360845.1 Crassadoma gigantea
GCATAATATGTTTTTATTTTATAATTAATACATAAATATAATATAACATGTAATATTCATATCGGACTTAGAATTGTACTGTTTTGCATTTAGTACTTGTGCTGTTTGATACTTGTGTTACCTAAACGACAATTAATGAAGATCAATTCTAGTCCACGTGTAAAATAATTTGATCAATATTCAAAAGTTTACATATTTAATTTTGATTATTAGACATGTACATGTATTTGCTTTCTTCGGAAAAAGTTTACACCGGGCGTGATTTAAAAGTTGGTAACACATGTTTGCTTCAAACGCATGAATGCCAAATATGACATTACTAAGATAATAAACCTTGTATGTCTTTTGGCGTCATATTTGATATTATCGACCGGACCACGGGACTGGCCAGTAACAGGCACCGGAACAGAGAAAATACCAAACATGTCTCTTTATGTTCAATGAACAAACGTAAGTATTTTGTTTGTTTTTTTGTTTGTTTGTTTGTGGTTAAAGTCCTCGCAACATAGCAAGGTTCACATGTGGACGGTTGCCTAGGGAAACCGCACCTGAAACTGACAGTAGATAGAAAAGTAAGAAGGCGGGAAATACAAGAAACGAAAAATATCCCCAATGTTGCTATATGACAGTAGATCAATTTTGGCTTTTTCCATGTCCTCTTCGTAGAAGATACTGAAGAAAACCCCAGATTCTGCAGAACCCAACGTAAGTCACCTTTTACGATACACATGCAGTGGGATACAGCAGATCTTTTTTTTGATTTCTTCGATTTCCCCTACAAAGAGGATAAATGAGCCACATTAGTCGCCTCTCACGAACACCGGACCCATTCATTTCCCGATCGAGCACTGGTTAAAAGTTAACACTATGAAGATAAAATGAAACTCGCTGAACGTTAAATATAAGCAGTGTATAGAAACGTGTTGCTAATTTCAGTTTTATCTTACAGCATTAAACGTACCTGACTGAATAGGATCATTGTACATATAGAGACAAACGACAAAAATAAAGAAAAATCATTACACATTCACCAATCATCAGCATGACGTCGTTGACTGTCAGGGCCTCTATGGTATATTAAAATATACTTGATAAACCGCCGACTATAACAAATAGGCAGGATTGGAGTTATTTGATAGAGCTAAGACCAATGACATAGCGTACTACGTCACTTATACTTGAGAACCATCCTATTTTTACAGAGTTCCAGCAGAATGGTACATTGAGCTGGTACAGCTGTTCTATACTTTGTCTGCCAATAAAAGACACTGTTAACCCTATATAACTTAGCATGAGTAAGATGTATTTACACCTCTTCCCGTCGGTTGACGTGTCGCGGGTGTAGAATGCAAACGCGCTTTTGAACAAATGCAAGGTGTCAGTTATTTGACGTTTGGATTTTTCTAACGATTCTTGGAGGGAAAGTAATATCATTATCAGATTTAACGCATTAAGAGCTTATATAACAATAACTGAATAAACAAAACCGACTATTTTTATCAAATAGCCGGCAGTGACGCCATACAATACCACGCCAAACCCGACGAAGATATCGACAATTTTGAGAGCCAAGGTGCGTGTTCTTAGGCATAAGCTATAGATAATACGAAACACCATCCCCCTTGCAATCTCTGTATTCCAATAAACAGGAAAAATATGTTACACTGATATCCGTCTTTCTAATTGCGATCCTGAGAGTTTTCAGGAAAGTTCCAATGAGGGAAATGACAACAAAACGCTTTCTGCCATGTTTGTCGCTAATCGATCCGATGACAACGTCCGTTACGATGCCGGATATACAGGAAAACAGTGATGACAATATGAGCCAATCACTAGCCATCTTCTGCGCATCTGTCCGGTCAATCACAGACATTTGTTTCTGTCAATACAAATTGGCATGAGCGCTCAATTAAGGCAGAAGAGGTCTTGTTGGTTTGCCATTTTGAGTCGCCATTGTTGCTAAGAAATGACGTGTCAGGATATTTCTGTTTAGCAAGGTACGAGTACACATGTATTGAGCGATTACCATACCACTACCAAGATATGAAAACAAGTGTATCGTCAAACATGGTCCCATTAAATAATATCCTCAATTTAGCGGAGCATGATCAGGTTGGGGTGGCGCTTCTGATTCTGTTACCGTATTCGCCTTAATTATAACCCCGATATCAGCTTCATTGCCATTATGTTGAGACAGGAGAGGAATTGTCTCGTCTTCCTCCATTATGTTCATTGACCACTTCCTGTAGTAAAACCGTTTTCTGAAAATAAACAATTAAAAAGCACCTCACAATTATTTTCTGCCGATAAACATTGAATTTATGTAATCCATCAGAATTTGATCACTATTTACATTAAACTATTTCATTTTTTTCCAAAAGATTCGAAAAATTTCCGAGAGAATTATAGCATAATGTCCATGTTTATAAACAAAGAAAGCTAGTATTCAGCATACAATTTTATTTTGATTTAAACATATTATATTGCTTTTAATGCAACAGAATTGGGCACAAGATTACAACTTATATAAAGTTTTTTCCTTTAAATAATACAACTGTATAAATTCAAAAAATTCAAGATGGCATATACAATATACACAACCATTTGTACATATCTTATAAGAGAGAGATATTGCATGCAAAACAGTGTAGATTTAAATAGCATGTTCATGTTCTCAAATCATTTTTTTTCACGAATAACGAAAATCAATTTACAACAGTTTCAAAAGAACTATTCGTAAAATATGCCATACAAAGTAACATTATCAATGGTAAAGCTCTCTTACGTTCTCTACTCCCCTGAGATATATTATGACGAAATGGAGGGCTCTGTACGCGACACCTCGTGGAAAATACAAATAAACTAGTTTGCTCATTTGAAATGCATCAAAAGAACCAAGCGGCACCGTAACGATAAAATTGACTGGCTTTGAAGTCGGGTAATCCTCAAAGGACATATATCAGCCAAGCGATTGGCCAGGCTTATTTTTACCTTAAATAATCAAATTGCTAACAGCGTGCCTTCGATTTTGCCATGGCATATTCCAATGTTGCAGAGAATGGTGAGAAACCCTGGAATTTGAATATATATATGATTAAAATGGACAATTATATGATACGTTGCATTAGAATAAGAGATCGAGTGTCTAGGACGTATTTTATTGGTCGGTTTATAGTTGGTCGCATTTAAAACTCATTTATCAAACAATTAAAGTAGCAAATCGGTAACTACCTTACCATTATACCATCAAAACAGAGATATTGTAATTTCTCAACAACGAGATAGTTATTTTCATTGCTTTAAAGTTTAATCAAACGAAACAATCGTTTTCTAAATGTGACACTTAGATAAAACTTTAAATCGTCCGATGATTTTGTAATTGACGAAAAATTGTATTTCAAGGGGATAAAACTTGTACGTTTTACTTGTCTTTACTTATAATGTTGTTGAATTGTAATTGTTTGTGAGAGTGTGTGTATATGTCATGTAAATGAATGTACTCAAATGTCAAAAAGGCTTGAATAAAAAAAGTGTTTCGCACAAATGGGCATAACTCCACCAAAAAGGGTTGAAATCACAAATCAAAATACCGGTGTACAACTACAGAAGATACCGATCATCCATGCAAAGTTTCAACGAATGGTTTGGTATGGGTTTTTTTTCATTGCGTCCTATTAACAGCTATAGTCATTTTAGGACGTGCCAGGTTTTGTTGGTGGAGAAAAGCCAGAGTTCCCGGAGAAAAACCACCGACCGACGGCAAGTACCTGGCGACTGCCCCACATAGGTCTTGAAACCCGCGACCCATCGGTGGAGGGCTAGTTTGAGACAAAGAAATCATTGTGGTATGTTGCATAAAAACAAAAATTGAAAACAAAAAACAACGATACAATTTGTTCTTGTAACGTATCTGTTCACACAATTTGAACAAGTAACTTTATGACAAACTTTTATATTAAAAATAACTTAACAACAGCTCCAGACAAAATTAAACAACAGTGCGTCTGTATCTTATACTGCCAAAAGTTTGTAAGCTAGCGAATATGTACGTACACTTTTTTTCCAACCGTTACTCCCATTTAAAAATGACGACTTCGTAATCAATTTCAGAAAGTTGAAAGAATGATTTTTTTTCTATAATCTTTTATATCATTCACTGATTTTTTTCTTTTCTTTTTTTTATTCTGAAGTACCAACCCACCATTTTACTTTGAGTTTTTCTTTTTGTAGGAATCAATCATTTTGCTTTTTGCACTTTTGATTAGATGTACACTTTTTTGTATTTTCGCCTTAGTCAAACTTTGAGATGGGGGAGAATTGGAAAAAAAAAAGTAAAAAAAATGAAAAATGTGATAAAAGCCTTGAGTGTTTCAGTAATATGTACTCACAATTCACTTTTGCTATGTACATAGGTATTAGAAAAAATTTCAGCGCCTTAGGTTACTCATTTCAGTCCCATATCTTAAACATATACGTTACCATTTCCAACAAATACGTGTCATATAAAATTGGTCAAGTGTTACACCCATGCTACATAACAGTATCACTGAAACAAATACGAATCTATCTCAACTGTTCACATAACCAAATCGATCTTATTTGCGCCAGATTTGAAAATATTTCCCTTGAAAACTTAACCAGCTGATGCAAGAAGAGTTTTGTCCCAAAAAAAAAATTAGAATCTAGAGTATCTTTGTTAGAAGCTACAATGTGTACGACTATAGAACCACTTACGATGTATCTGTTTGTAACGTATCTGGTCTGCAAAACTTTTCACGTCAGCAAAACTACATTAACTCAATATTCACTGTAACTTAACACGTTGTACAGCAAGGTTATGCTTCAGTTTTATTTTGTTTAATCTACTTAAAAAAATCCCACGGCGTTGAGTACAGTATTAATTATTAAACAAATATAGGTCACGTATCAGTTGAAATTTTAACGGACAAACTGTGAATACCGAATTTCATGCAGAATACTTGATATCGTATATGTATACATGTAGTTTATAAAATTGTCTCTTATGTAAAACTTTGTCCTCGTCGCAGAACCTAGTAACATTCTTATAAATGAAAGAATGGCTAACGCTTCAAGTTCTACTTGACATAGCTTGACGGAGTGATCTCCCCTTAGCATGGGTACGGGAGTAAATAAAACATCGAAGATTCTCGCCCGCTATCATGATAAAGTAACCATTTCATGTGAAAAATAACGTTTTAAGCTCACCGGGTCCGAATGACCAAGGTGAGCTTATGCCATACCGTGAAGTCCGTCCGACGTCCGTACGTACGTTAACAATTTCTTTGAACGACCTCTTCTTCCTACTACTAATTGGAATTTAAATAAATTTGACTGGTAGCATCCCTAGGTGGTGGTGATTCAAAATTGTACAAATTGTGGGGCTGACCCCAAGACTGCACTTGATAGGAACATTATTTATAAGACAAGACAAGCCAGACATTTATATAATAGAATTTCCACGACAAAGAAATCTGAAAACAAAATCAAAAGGAGAATCAATAACTGTGTATTTTATAGAGAGAAGTGGTGGTGGACCAAAGTCAAAGGACTTCTGGCCCACCATCAAATCTTCCATGTCACACAAATCTACTGTTAAGAATTATTGTAATATTATCATTAAGGACGGAGATTTATTGGTTTCTGACCAAAACACTGTCTGTAATAAAATGAACATGTTTTATGTGAATATTGATAAAAATATTGGTATCACTAACAAAACAGACATGGATAGCAACCATCCTAGAATTAGAGGAATGGTGAAAAATAATTCAACCCTGACTTTTGAGTTTGCGCATGTTACTGAAAAACACGTTACGACCTGCATAAACAAATTGAATGTTAAAAAGGCAACATATATAGATGCTATACCCCCTAAAATCGTTAAGGCTGCATCTCCAGCCCTGGCCAAACCCATATGTGACCTAGCAAATACTGAGTTTTCCTACTCAGCTGAAAAGGGCACAGATCCCACCAAATGATGACCCATTTTTGAAAACAAAATATCGTCCAATTAGTATTCTACCAACTTTGTCCAAAATATATGATAGATTGTTAAGTGATCACTTTCAGAAAATTTTAACACATTTCTTTCAGCCTTTAGGGCATCATACGAATGTCAAACAACCTTACTTCGTGTTGTTGAAGACTGGGAGACTGCACTTGATGGTAATTTATATGTAGCTGCTGTCCTTATGGACTTATCCAAAGCATTTGATTGTTTACCTCACGACTTAGTTATTTTGAAACTTGAAGCTTATGGCCTATCTAAACACTCAAGTAATCTAATGGTCAGCTACTTAAGAAATAGACACAAGCAAGTTAAAATGGGTAACAATACCAGTTCATGGCTAGAGATAATTAAGGGTGTACCACAGGGCTCTTTACTGGGGCCATTGCTATTTAATATATTTATCAATAACATTTTCTACTTTGTAATAAAAATCAACTTTTTATAATTACGCTGATGACAACACCCTCTTCTACTGTAATAAAAACGTGGACTTGCTGAAAACTACTCTTGAGAGTGAAAGTCAGATCCTAATTGATTGGTTTGAAGTTAAATCAAATGCAAGCTAACCCTGAAAAATTTCAGGCTATATCAATAGGAAAAAAACTAAATCAGAACTATTCAGCTTGACTGTTGCTAATACCAATATCCCTTGTGAAGAAAATGCCACGTTACTAGACATTGAAATAGACTATCTGCTAAGCTTTGACAATCAAGTAACAAAGTTATGCAAAAGTGCTGCTAGGCAGCTTAACGTCTTACAAAGATTAAGTAAATGTTTGTCTATTGAATCCAGACTCCTAATATTCAAAACTTTTGTAAAGTCATATTTTGAATATTGCCCAACCATCTGGCATTTCTGTAGAAAGACAAATAATACAGAAAAACTAGAGAGCTTAAGAATTGTGTACAATGACTTTGAATCATCATAATATGATGTCCTGTTGAATAAGGTAAGTTTGTCAACTTTTCACCTTACTAGACTAAGATGTTAAACAGTATAGCAACAGAAACTTTCAAATGCATTAATAACATTGATCCAGTGTACATAAGAGATTTAGTGAAACTAAAACATTCTACTTATTCTGTCAGGTATGAATACCTACAGTCAGGGTCATAACATATAGCAAGAAGTCCTTTCGTTTTGAGTCAGCACGGGTGTGAAACAGCCTTCCGTATGAAATGCGCGCCCTATGGGGTTCAAAGACTTTGGTGTCAGGGCCAGAGGAACCTCGGGCTAGGCTGGTCCTAGTTGTAATTGTACCATCTGTCGTGGTCCTGCTGGTAAGCTTTAGAATATTAATTAGTGTTCACTGCTTTTCGCTTTATTATGTAATTTCTTTTATGTATACAATCTCTTACTTATAATTACATGTATTATCAGTTGTCCTATACTTACCCTGCATACGAGTTGTGCAATTTGTAGGTAGTGATCGGCCCAATCACTCTTGCACACCTCTCACCCAGCCTTGTTTCGATATGTTTGAAATTGGTCATATCAAAACTTAAAATACATGTATACATACCATACAGGGGAGAACCTAGGGATTAATTTTGGGTGTTGCTCAAAATCTTTAACTCAGAAAAAGACAGATTTTTGTACTTATCTAAATGTAACTTTCTGCCAGCCAAAATGTATAACAGACTTTTTTTTTGCTGAAGATTGGACAATTATAGTTCTAATGCCGAGCGGAGCGAGGCGAAATTTTATTTTGAAGATGTTATACTAAACTATTTCAAGCACTGTCGAGCGTTGAAAACAAGAATATATCAGATAATATTTCTATTGACAAACAAATCGAGTGAACGGTTTTATCAGTTTGCAACCCGTAGAGAATCTAGGATATGATTTTAATCAGATTGCTGAGTTTGCGGTATTATTCTAGGTTATATTTTATAACGTAGAGTAATTATATTTCATAATGGCCGAGCGAGTGTTAACAAATTTTGTATCATAAATGATAAAAATGTAGATTCTTGGTTAAAATGTTGATGTATGTGTCAGGCTCTTAAAATGGTCACTTGTCAAAGTGTAGGGGGTGGGGGCTTTTCTTTAGATTCAGCTGATAATGCGTGCGAATCTACAAGTACATGTAGTTTGGGCGAGCATTTTGGCAATTTAATATTAATTTATTTTGTCATAAATATGAATTTTGATTTAACTGTTTTATTTTCATTGTGAAATAGCATGCATACAAATATACAAGGGCAACACCTTATCAAAAGGATGTACATGCTAGGCTTTTATGCTAACATTGGTTATTATGTAATCACCTGACATCGTCTGTGAATTTTTTTAAATCAATATTTTTAATTGTTATACTAAATCACTCCTGGTGACCATGTGTTCTTGGAGGTAGGGCGTAAGAATAGTACCTACTGCCCCCATTGCATGATTGTAAGAGGCGACTAAGTATGGGATCTTATCTTTTCTCTTCTTTCTAAACAACTTTCTTCTTTCTAATGTCTCCCTTAACAATGCCTCACTTTTGGCCATAAATTGAGCATTCGCCCCTGTGAGGAAGACTTTGGGTTCTGTCCCCTGCCAAGACATACCAGAGTCTATAAAAATGGTAGTTTCTACTCCTGCTTAACGCTCAGCAATTTATGAGTGAGACGACTGGTTCGCCCGTTGTCAGTATAATGTGACCAGGTGGGATGTCCTGCTGGCTTTCTTCGGCAGTATGTTTCAGTGAGGTAGCACTATAAAGTCGGCATCCGTTCCGCGCTATCACTAGGAGACAGTACACGAACATATCGCAGCCTTCCAAAACACACACGCAATCACTACACGCATGCATCTTGTATGCAGGGGAGGCCGTCCTTAAATGACCTTAGATGTTAATAGGGTGCACGTGTTGAACAAAATAAAACTAAAACCAAACCAAACCAAACCAATAGTTCAAACAGTGCAACAAATATTATACAAATGTTATACATGTCTGAAATGATGAGATTTAGACTTCCATCAAGTGTTTTATAGAGCAATATCTATTTATTTACAATGTATGTTATGTGTTATAGCGACAAATGCAAAAACGTTATTGTCAAATTTTCACAGGAACCTGTTCATATTCCTGTTTTAAAGAATAATAGCAATTTGGATAACAATGTAATGTGCTCAAAACACCAACGAGAAATAAAAGTGATTTTGGCCAACAACTGCTTGATGTGATGTGTAGATCAGTCGCCAAACTGTTTCAAGTACCGGGTATGGTAGAATTAGGATTGACCCCTAAACACTGGGAACAATATTTGTCAGAACCCTAAACAGGGTCTTAAAGTGATTACAAGACTCACTTATGCAGGGATATGGAAATTCTAAAAGCACCATACTTAAATTGGAGCCAAATAAATGTTTTTTTTCTGTTGATCAGGTGTTTTGTTCAAGCTTTATGTATTTTCTCTGGCCCTGACACCAGACTTAGACATTTTGACAGAGAGATCTGGTGCCAGGGCAAGAGGAAACTTGGGCTGCCCAAATGGGTAACCGTTACCTAACGCAGGACTATTATCCTAATGAGCCTGGTTATTTAACATATATTTTAAATATGGGTAGAAGTGTAACACTAGGCCTACTCGGAAGAGTAAGTCCTACATCACTTGCTTCCGTTATATAATTATGCAGGGGAAATAAACGCACCCAACCCCTCAATATTTCGTCATTCATTCAGTTTCGTACTTCTAAGAAACGTATTCTATAAGCCATCTCAAAAAGTCTGGAGGTTAATTAAGTTTATCAAGAAAAGCACAGCAAGAGATAGAATAACAGTTCAACAACATCCCCAGTTCTGTGACAGAACATGATAAAACTTGGTGACAGTGAGCGGTTACGTAAACAAACGTCCTTTCCATAAAAAAATTGTCGATCACTCACCTTTAGCCGGCGAACTGAGCGATCAACGCTCATCCTGGCTAAACGGAACATCGGTTGTCACTGATCGACGACAGTAGAGTCGTTATATAGCACGCACACAGGTAAACTTCATATCTGTGGCCAAAGTCCAACGGGGTGCCAAGGGCGCAGACATTTTGTTTTTCGGAACACAGATTTGACCGTTTGGAACAACTCTGGAGTTATCTTTGATGTCACATTGGTAGTATATGACGCGAGATACAATTTAGCATTGATAATCTTCAGTAAGAATTTGTCTGATTGAGGCATAATTATCACGAGATAGTAAAAAATGATGGGTACTTTCAACTAATCCGCAGTTACATAATGGACTTTCCTCCAAATTTCCTATGTATAAGTGTTGTTTAAGATTACTTCATTTAAGCCTTTTCGTGTACGTAAAATTTGAAGATGTCTACTTCCAATGTTAAAATATTGAGGGATTATTACTTAATTCTTTTGTAAAAAAACTTTTTATTATACTGACAGACGGATTTTCACGACTATCTTCAGGTAATGCATTCCATTAATGTACTGAAGAATTTAAAAACGAGTTCTACAATTAACAGAATGTAAATTATTTGAATTTCTAGTATTATGCATATGACTATCTGATACTTTACCTGGGACTAAGTTTGACAGATAGGATGGATTTTTTTGTGATGCATTTTGTGGAACTGTAAAATTTTATGATTTTCCCGCCTGTTAGATCATTTTTCCCAGCCCACATCTTTATACAATAAACTAACACTTGACAATTTTGTAGCACCTGTCACTATTCTCGCAGCTTCCATCTGGACGTTTTCTATATTTTGACATAGATAGTTTGGTAAATTATCCCAGACAAAGTCAGATATTCCGAAATCGGTCTAATAAAACAAAAATATATTGTTTGAAGAGAATTCCTATCAAGAGTGTTTCTTAAATTTCTTAATACAACTAGTCTTGGTGATACTTTTTTTTCAAAATATAATCAACGTGGTTTTTCGAAGTACCATCATCCCCCAACAAAACTCCTAAATGTTTATGAGATTTTACACTAGATACTTTAATATTAATCATAGTCATAGGGACATAAATTCCTTTTATAGTTTTCCTGCTCATTAATAATTATTCAGTCTTGTCTGGATTAAAATTTACTAACCACTTATTTGCCCATGTGTGTATCCTTGAAAGGTCATTATTTATAGTATTAACAGCAACGGAAGGATTTTCAATTAATATATCCAAGGCAGTGTCATCAGCAAACAATCATATTTTACAATTAATATCATTCATTATATCATTAATATAAACTAGAAAAAAAGAGGACCTAAGATTGAACCTTGAGGTACGCCTGCTTTAATTTAGTGAGTTTCCCAAGAAAGCCCATTTATAACAACTCCTTGAATTCTATCAGATAAATAATTTTCACACCAAGATAATAATTTCCCAGAGGTGCCTGATTGTTTTAATTTCTGTACAAGACCCATAAGCCAAACTCGATCAAATGCTTTACTTATGTCGCAAAATACAGCTATAACTTATTTACCCGCATCCAAAGCCTTCCCGATATCGTTTGTAATGTCTAATAATTGATTGGTTGCATAATCCCCAGTTGTGAAGCCTGATTGACATTTAGTGAAATAATTTGTGTCTCTAAAAGAATTGAAAACATGTTTAAAAATACACCTTTCCACTAGTTTGCCAACAATACTTATGAAAGATATAGGTCTATAGTTTGAAACAATTGTTTTGTTACCTTTTTTAAAAACTGGTGTAACATTAGCTACCTTCCATATTGAACGATAAAAACATTAGTAAGAATTGAAATCACTAGCTCGGTTTTTGCTTCTTGAATGATTCTTGGACTTATATTATCAGGACCTGAAGCTTAGGAGATATATAACATACTTATTGCATCTTTAACATCCTGTTCCGTAATAATAACATTTTCAAGTTTATTTTCAGGAGTAATTGAATTTTCCTGGTAATGTTATATGAGAGTCGTCAACTGTAGACTGACTTAAAAAGTAATTGTTGAAAAGATCTGCTTTCTGTTTATCATCCCCATAGTTTACATTATCATGTATCAATGTTGTTATATGAGATGTTTTGGATGAAAAATTTGTAAAAGTGTTAATAATTTTCCACCAATCTCGTGTCGATGTAGACATACGTTTTATTTTACCAATTAACTTTAAAATATATTCACATTTTGCCTTCCTAATGGCACCGAAACATGTATTTCTTGCTTGTTTAAATCGCTGCCAATGATATGAATGGTGTGTGCGTTTGGCTTTTCGATGTAGTCTTTTCCGAACCCTTTTTAATTTCCTAATTTCATTATGCATCCATGGTGGTTCATTATGTCTTATCAAAACGATTTTATTAGGAAAACATTTTTTGCGGCTTCTAAAATGGTTGCATTAAAAAAAAGTAGCGAATTCGTCAATGGTTAAGACTTCAAGTGGGCCAGTCCAGTCAATATCATTTAAACTTTCACAAAACATTTTATAATCTCCATTCTTATATAACCAAATATGCCTTTTAGTATTTGTATTAAAAGTATTACGACCAATATCTAAGAATGTGTAGATGGGACAATCATATCAACAGGTAAAATCGATTCACCAACAACAACTTTTTTTTAACAACATTTAAGTCATTTGTTATAAATATATTTAAAATAGAGGATGAGTGTTCTGTAAAATGAGTAGGTTCGTCAACAAGTTGAATGCAATTATATCTATACATTATATCAACAATACGACTAGAGTTAATTGTAATGACGTCACGCTTGACAACAATACAGAGCGCCATTTTCAATTTTGCCGTTTGCTAGTATTATCTGGTAAGATTTCCAGACAAAAATGATATTTTTTTTATTTTTTATTTTTTCCGAAGACAAAAATGATATTAATTGTGCTGTTATGTAAAAACAATAATGTATGCTGCAAATGTAGATAACCCAACCACTCATTTTGCCGTCGCATCATCAAAACTTGAATTGAAAATCCGAGTCTACGCATAGAATATAACGTATCCTACCGATTTCCGCGCACTTAAGAAGCATCCGCGATTTCGTACTCACATTGGCAGAGAAATGTTAAAATTACGGATGAGTGTCATAGATATGTACATATACTAATGGGACCAAAAAATAGCAGCATAAAACTGTATTTTAAAAACATCATAACAAACAATGTTTAACAATTTCTCCCGTCGGAAGTTGTCGTCACATATTTCCATGTGTCTATTTTGATTTAGTGTTGAAAGAAAGATAACTGGAATACACTAAAAATAAATTCTCCTTAGTGGCCTGCATGAACAAAAGTAAAAAAAAACTTTTTTGGTCGTCAAATGAATTATCAAAACAGATTTTCAAAAATTTCATATTTTTGAATTGATTTTTCAATATGCCAGCTTCAACGAATTTATGCAATTTTAGCATTTAAAAAAAAATGTATTTATTAAGTTTATTTTTTTTGTGCAGTCTTATATCGGTTCTGGTTAATGGTGAGTTAATTCTCGTTTTCTTCTGATTAAAAATGGTGAAAATTTGAAGTTCATTGCATTAAAATGGTTTACCTTTCATTGCAAATAGTATTTATCGATATAAGAATATATGCTTCGCTCTTCGGAAGTGGAAAAAATCAGCGAGGATATGTGGCCTCATTTTAATCAGTGTTTTTTAATCAGTGATTATTACTTCTGTTTTCCGAACGAACTTCCGTTAATTTTTCTGTCAGTTTACAGACGATGGCTTAACCTCTAAAACCTCTTGTGTAGTGTCCATCAGGTCACAAAGTTACGTGATATAGGCTGATAAAATGACTGCGCGGAAATGTATAACGAGCGGAAATATATGACTAGACGATACCGTTCAGATTGGACAATACTAAGAGTGACGTTTTTACTTGTGAAGCTAAAATGTATCATTCATCTTCACTTCATTACAGACATGTCTTTATTAAATGGAGAATTCATGATATTTCCCTAATAAACTGTATTGAATAGGGCCTACCGATACCATAGGGTTTACCATCATATTTTTTATTTCTGATTTTTTTTCTGATTTCCATTTGTGTTGTGATATAAAAATGTGCATATATGTCTATTGTTGCTATCACACTGTTGTAATATGATTGTTGAGGAGAGTGCTTTTATATAAGTTGTCATAACTTGTGCCCAATCCTCTTGTTTCATTTTTGAAGCAATAAAATATGTTTACACTAAAAATCGTGTGAAGTCTGTGTCATTAGACATTCTTTGCATCCATGCACTAGTTTCATAATTTGTTACGGATTCATAAATCAACGACTTCCAATACATTTTATTTGG
>JAULCA010198380.1:0-11108 GCA_032360845.1 Crassadoma gigantea
CCTCCACCACCTAAACCTGGCACGTCCTTTAATGACCAAAGCTGTTAATAGTACGTAAAACATAAACAAACAAACTCAAACGTGTCAGGATAAATTTGTGTGTGGATTTGTTTCAACAAAGATTGTTAGCCTGACACTGCTACCCGTTTTTTTCTCCGTGGGGTATTTAAATTCTTAATAGATTGAAGATAACTGATTCAGACATTGTAAATATAGAATCATATTTTGGATTTATAAAAAAAAGACAAATCAATAGGTGAACTGAACAAGTTTGGTATACCATGTGCGCCAATGCACCAGAGGTGAAATGCATATTTTTGGAAGAAGATGATATCAATGTTATGATATTTACTGATAAAAAGACAAAATAAAAAATGACATGAACAGAGCAGGTTTAATATTAACCTTTGATCCACCAGACCGTACAATGAGAGCTCTCAGACCATATCTTGGGGTATAGAGTATTGAAACTAGACAAGCACAAACCACATCAGATACTATTTTATATTATGTTAAGTACATTACCAAAGCGGATACGTATACTTGTATTTACCTGTGTATATACAAACATATTTTGAGGACGATTTTCAAAGAAAAACAAAAAAGGAAAAAACATACCATCCACGAAATGATTCAGCTCTCGAAATGACTGGTGAATAAATCTACATAAGTTGAATGAAGACCAACATCTAATATTTTCAGTTATCTTGTACACAAGCATTTCTCCTTTGCACGGAAGCATAAGCCGTTTCGCCACCACGCCCACCACAGGTAAACTGAAATAAAAACCCAGAATGAATCATGAAATTATATTACCAACAGAAACATGTTTGTTTTGATTGGAAATGTATCTAGCAGTTTACTAACGACTTACATTGTGTATGTGCTGGGATAATAGATATCACGTACGGTTTAAACAATATGCAATATTACCCTACAAATGTATACAAATCCGTTTATGATTCACACAGGCTACATATCATGTAAGTATATGTACGTATAAATAAAAAGTACGTATGAAGCAAATCATACCGTACAAAACTTGACTGAAAAAATTGAAAGATTGAATAAACAAAAACAAATCAACAACAGCGTTTTGGGGTGGATAATACAATGACGCTAGTCTAGGATTCAAACGCGAGACGTTCCAGTTCGTGGCTTATTGTCAACAGTTTCTCGTTGCTCAAAGTTCTTAAAAAGTTAGAATGAAGACGAAGTTACGATGATACTGGTCCCAACTGCAACTGTTTCCTTCCGGCCCTGTTAAACGTGAACTCGTTTATGTTTATAAAGGTTCTTTTCTGACGATATTTTCACGTGGCTTGTTAACGTCACGTGGCTTGTTAACGTCACGTGGCTTGTTAACGTCAGGGTCGTTGCTATCGTGTCTTTTGAAAAATACAATGTACGGTACAAACCTTATAAACAAGGGTTAATGACCTATTTTGGGTGGGTTCTGGTTAAGGGGCCGTGGTGGCCAAGTGGTGAAAGCGTCTTATATTCTGCTACCACTAGCCCACCACCACTGGGTCGCGGGTTCGAGACCTACATGGGGCAGTCGCCAGGTACCGATCTTTAGTCGGTTCTTTATTCTCCGGGAACTCTTGTTTGCCTCCATCGCCAAGTCCTTAAATGACCCTAGTTGTTAACAGGACGTAAAACACAAATAAACCGAACTAAAGGGTGATGGTCTGAACGATAGTTTGACAATGCCGGCAACACGTTATTTCACTTTCATTATTAAACGGCCATGTGTTTCGATGATACGTGCTGTCAACAAGACCCCGGTATTCTCGGTGTTCAAATGATAACGCCCCATCTACGTCAGCAAAATGACAATGCGTATTTTGATCTTGATATAAGGTCCCGTGATGTGTGACGTTTTAGAGGCACAACTTACCCATTCTGACACCCCTTTATATATTTATATTTTATCTGTATAAGAATGTAAGTAATGACATCACCCAATATTATGTTTTACGGTTGAAATCATTAATCGATGAATGAAAACTCCAGTAAGGTCCAAGTCTGAAACACGGGTATTTCATTCCGTGCCTGCCTCTAGTTCATTCACTGAAACTTCAAGCTGAGAGGCAGTAATATACATTTGACACACGTAAATATCCTACTGTGAGTTCACAGGTTTACTGATTACCAAAGTTAAAGGCATGTATTCTACCTACCTGTAAACAAGTGAGCTAATCACCCAGAGGTGTTACTTATGAGCGTCATGGCCCAAGGACTTTTATAACTAGTTATCTAACTGTCACGATTGTTCATGTCCCCAGTGTTGAAAAAAATATTGGTGAGAGGATAAGTAAATTTCAAAGTTAATTTTACGTGTTTTTTTACCGTAGGGAAGCAAACTGGCACGAAAATTGATGATGTTATAAGGTAAAAATGTATGTGTATCATATCCTTATATCTTCAATATGACTCAATCAAGTTAGAAATATATGATATTAAGCTTTTACTTTCTACACAAAGAAAATATGTATTAAACGTATCGCAACGTTTCTAGACCGACTGGTCCCTTCGTCAAGCAATGACGTAAACTTGCCAGTCGTAGCTTGACGAAGGGACCAATCGGTCTTGAAACGTTGCGATCCGTTAATACGTACATTGTTTGTGTAGAAAGTAAAACATCGATATCCTTAACGACTTTTGTTTTCTTATCAAATCTCTTAACTATAAAGTTTGATCATTTAGTAGCTTTGTCGCTAATATGCCATTTACTTTATAGTGTACAATAATAGCATGAACTTTAATTTAACAATTTCATATCGTTACGTTACACCAATATACATATTGAGCGTGTCCAAGATTTCGTGGTGAGTTGTGGCACCCCATTTTGTCAGAATGAGCCTTCTAATTTTATCGTATACATGTGACCTAAGGCCGCCATTAAATCCAGTTCCTGTTTATAAACATTTTGTTTTAAACTAAACCAAACCAGTGCTGTGAAGACTTGTTAAACTAACTATCACAATCTAGAGCAGGACAGAAATCTTTTCTTTTTCAAGTCTGAATTACAAACTTGAAGCTGAGAAGCGTGGAGATTTTGAAACCTGTTTTCTTTCTAAAATAATATGCAGCGAAAATGAAGCAATGTTTGTTTGACTCCTGTAGACAAATAGTGTCTGAGAACGGTACCATCTTTCCTTTTTATACATTACAACATACGTCAGGGAGGACAAACATAACCTATCATTGCTAATTGTACACAAAACGACTTGCATGTTACTTTGTAGTACTTTTAAGTTGAAAAATAATCATGAATTGGGAAAGGGCCATGTTCCTTTTTGTTTTTCGATTTCAGCTCAAATCTTATGTAACATTTCAACGAAACACATATTTTATACTATCATGTTATTCACATTTGCTCCTGGCAGTCACAGGTTGGTTGAAACTAGACATAGATCGGTTGTTCACGTACACATCGGGCTATGTAATTACACTTTACCTCCCGTATTTTTTAGATTTTGTGTGATCAACATTCGCAATTTTGACAAAACCAACCTTAATGGAAGTACAATATAGATACTACATCCAACTCAGATAAAAAGATTGTTGGGTGAAGTTTTCACTTTTAGGCGTTGATGTGTGGATAGAAAACATTGCATTGGGTATTTAGTGGGGGGAATACATGTTAGTATCATAAACTACAACTCCTATACCCTATCTACTGTTATATGGAATATGACATCACAAGCATCACGTGACGTCACAGTCCATACAACAGTATGCTCCTATGACGTCACAAGTATCACGTGACCGGTTAGCTAATTGAAATTCACGCCAGTGTAAAGCAGTTACCTTTGGTTGCCTATATTTCAGTAACGGTACACTCCTAAACACTCGTTGACAGATGATTCGGTATTTATTTAAGGATGTACAAATGTGAAAAGTAAAAAAAACCATCCCGTATTAACATTTTTTCTTATATAGAATTTTGGAAAATGAGTTGATGACAGTAGAAAACGCACAAAAACTAGATGTCCATGTGTTCGTTATTGTGCTATGATCGGTCAAAGATACCAGTTTTTGAACCGAGAAAGACGATTAAAGTTACCCCTACCCTTATCTTAAGAAGAAGTACTCATTTCTTCACCATTTTTTTTTAGATTAAACGCTTGCATAAAAAGTTCTGCTATCAAACTTTTCTTTAATATTCAATGGTTCAAAGGAAAATGTGTTTCTCTTTCCAAAATAGCTACAACAATGGGGGTCCGTGTGCTTATTTTTTTGTCTTGTTATTTTTTGTGTTATTATTCACCTTTTTTTGCGATTCATTAAACGTCGAGTTGCTCTATTAAGCAGTTTTTAACTTATATGAGAAATAGGATTCTAAAAACTGATAAGCATAAGCATTGCACAGTGTTTATGGCATTTACTGTTTATATGAATGGCAAAGCTTACCATCAAAGCAAAACATAATGGGCTAGTGTGCATTTAGATGTTTGCCTGTGACGCTGTGTCATTCATAAAAATGTAAGTAATATACCAGCATACATGTGGATAATTACTCGTATATTTTGTCATCCGTAGTAATCGATACTAATGCAACCAAATCAATCTAGAATAAAACGGCTTTGTTTCCTTGAACACTTAGACACTATACCTTATCATCAATTTAGGTCAATACTCTCTACATTTCCGAAAAATTCAGTTAAATCATGTTTCTTTTTTTCCAGACAAGACCCGAAGCCTGCTTCAGTTTTCGTAAAATGTTACTACGTGGGTATGCAAAGCTCCAGAATTAGGTCCCTCGAAGTTCTGATCTACATTACCCTATCATGATGTCTGCAAATAGGATGCTTCTCTTCATCTGTTTAACCGGAGTGGTACTGGTACTGCAGGGCATGATTAGCCTCTCAGATGTGCACAATGACGTCGTGCCAAGTGAGTATATTACTTAGGCAGTCCTAAAACATACTCTCAAACAACACTGGAAGCTTACATAAACCTTTCAGCCGAGCACCATGACATCTTGTCAAGTGTTCCTGCAAGTAGGGCATTCGAATTCCACCTGCTGCACCATTGCATGATCGTAAGAGGCGACAAAATCTGGGATCTTATCTTTTCTCTTCTTTCTTCTCCCTAATGTCTCCCTTGACAATGCCTCATTTTTTACCTCTAGTTGAGCGTTTACCCCTATGAGGAAGGCTTTTGATTCAGTTCCCTGGCCGGGACATACCGAAGTCTGTAAAATTGATAGTTTCTACTCTTGCTTAACGCTCAGCAAGTTAGGAGTGGGGCGACTGTTTCGTACCCTGCTAAACATGTATAGAACGGTAGGGTCATTTGAAAAAAAAGCAAAACAATGTTCCGTTTATCGGTTTATGGCATTGACATTTGGCATCATAATATCATCTTTGTTTCGGTGCTGGGGATCGATGTCGATGTACATGGACAAATGTTCTGCTTAGTCATTTGAATCACTAATCCGCTTTTGGCAGCGGTTTAGTTATTCCAACTTTCCTCTTCCTATTGTCTCCATTGATAATGCCTCACTTTTGGCCTTTAGTTGAGCGTTCGCCCCTGTGAGGAAGGCTTTGGATTCTGTTGCCTGTCCGAGACATACATAGGAGTGGGACGATTGGTTTGCCCGTCGTCATTAAAATGTGACCGGGTGTGGTGTTCTGCTGGCTGTCTTCGGCAGTATGTTTAAGTGAGGTAGCATTATAAAGTTGGCATCAGTTCCGCACTATCACATGGAGACAAACATGAACGTAGGACAGTCTCCCAAAACACACACGCATACACTACACGCATTCATCCTACACACAGGCGAGGACGTCCTTAAATGACCATAGCTGTTGATAGGACGTTAAACAATATTTAACTAAACCAAACCATCCAACCACTTGTTCACATCCTTTCCCCGTAGTAAGTATCTGTTGGTCGTTATACTTAGTTGATCAATAACATTTGAAGAAATAAGTCAGAGGTTGAATAACGAATACATCTCTGGCAGAAGTTTATCTCTTCAAATCACGAATCCGCTGCTGGCAGAAATCTGTTTCTTCAAATCACGAATCATCTGCTGGCAAAAGTTAAGACATGCAAGGAGTAACTATTTCGCAATAATTAACAGTAATAAATCAATCTTGTTTACAAACAGAATGGAATTTTTTCGTCAGAATCTTGAAATAACGAATCCGCAATCGTCAATTCGAAGCAGGAAGCTATTTAGTTATTCGAATAACGACACTACAAAAAACTAACCCGCTGCTCACTTGAACCCCTTTATTTAACAATACGGTTTTCTACTTTATACAGCAATACCGCTTTCATGTGTAACTCATTTGTTTGACATGTATATGTTGACATATTAATGCAATATCAGTTATTTCTTCCCCAGCTTCGATGCAGGAGGTCCTTTCCGAAGTAGTGCAAGATTCGGATAGCTTTCGGTTTAAAGGAAGCCGTGCCGACACTGGGGACACTGCACAAACGGTGAATTGTTTGAATCATTTTCTAACATACGTAATCAAGAATAATTATCAATATTCAGGCTACATGACGTAGAAACTCAGTTTATACAAGAAAACGCATGACCTACGTAAAAACTACAATTTCCATCATCAACATATATTCGCTTTTGTAATTTCATACCTGTGTGAACCAATCAGGTAGTTTCTTAATATAGATTAAACTCTAACTAGCCGGGAGCTGAAGTGTCTTTATCGTCCGTGTTTACGACATTTCTTGATCAGCCAAAGGTCATTATCATTTTTCCATCTTATGATGATCTCTTGTTTGTCGAGACTTGATGAATAGCAACACCGGTTTTATTGAGTTCATGGTCTAACGAAATGCTTTCTTCTCGTTATGCTGGCATAATAGGTTGCATTGCTATTGTTCAGAAGTGTTATCAGCTACAGTTTTCGAAATGCAAAGTAAACAAACGTAATATATAACTTATATTGAATTAAACTTTCTTGATAAATAATCCAGTTTAATTATGTGCAAGCAGCTTTTATCATTTGGCTTCTACTAGAACCTTGCCCACCAGTATGTGGCTGATGATATCTAGCCATATTGTTTGAATATAAGCGATACTATTGGCTTATACCAAGGGAGGTTTACACCATAGGATGGTATATATATCGCACATGAGAGCTGTTACATGTTAATTCTCATTATGAAGTTAGGTTATGGGAGGAGTGAGAAAAATGTTAGTTTCAAACCGTTTATATAGACATTGTAAACATGTTATAAAGTAAGTATATACATATTCAGCACCAGATTCAGACTTCATTCAGTAGTAAGCGCCTGATTAGACAATCCCCGTGAATTCCTCAAACTTGTATTAATTAATGTATATGTTTAGTGTATTGGTTGTAAAAATTGTATATCTATGTACTGTAAATCACCTCAGATAGGCGTATTCTAGCTAGATAAAGCCCTTTTTCAAATGTTGTATATTGTTATAAATATTATCATCATTATATAAGCATAATGCAATATTTTGCTTTCTCGTTGCAGGCGCCTATACTGTTAAAAAATGATTTCGTCGATTCCGTTCAAAGTCAACGTAGGAGAACAATGCTAACAGAATGTCTTTCTTTAGGAGCAAACTACACTGGAACCCTTCCAGAACATTTATTGAAAAAACATATGATTTACGATGATAAAACTAAGCTTTTGTTCTGCGATTTACCAAAAGTCGGGTCAACCTTCCTGAAACAAGTTCTTCATATTGTGTCAGGACATAAGAACAAGAAGGATCCATTCAGCATAGCAGGAAACGCCGCTCACCTTATACCGTTTAACACATTCGAGACCATTCCTTATGATAAGGCGCTAGCTGTGCTGATGCGTTCTACAAAGTTCATATTTGTCCGAAACCCATATACGCGGATGCTCTCAGGATATGTCGACAAACTCTTCACCAATAATCACGTATTCTGGGACACTACAGGTAAAGTCATCTTGAAAAATCATCGGAAAAATCCTTCGAACAAATCCAAAGCGTGTGGCCACGACAGTACTTTTTCCGAGTTTATCAAACACGTAATCGAATCAGAAACTTCAGGTCAACACCGGAACCCACATTGGTATCCAATGTATGATGCATGCCGTCCGTGTAACATTCAGTATGATGTCATTGGGAAAATTGAATCATTCAAAGAGGATCTTGCAAATTTTCTAAGAAGTCAAAACTTACACGAAATTGTGGATATTTCTAGAATGGATCAAGGAAATGAAAATGAGGCTATATCTTTGACGGTCAGCAGAGCATACGAAGTGGTTTCAAGAAAACCAAAATGTACCTCTCTTCCACAAGCGCTAGAACGCGCCTGGAAGGTTTTACAAATAAGAGGGGTCTTGAGTCAGTTGGCTGATTTCCCTTACAACTTTATAAAGCACAATTCAAACATAAGCAAATCTCAATTTCTAGACGTAATTGCTAAAGAAAACAAACGTTTGCCAATGACTCAAGCGGATAAGCGGTTGTCAAGGGACCAAGCTATTGTTAATGCTTACAAGTTTGTGTCGTCGTCAGATCTCCAACAATTCCATTCCATTTTCCATCCAGATTTTTCTATCTTCGGATACGATAAAAAGATAAAAAGGAAACATCCTAATTTTTTAAAATGGGAACCATTCAAGTTAAAACTTTGAAGTGGAAGTAAGTCAAGTTTACATGTGTACATCTTATCTCATCATCTTTCTTCTCCTTTTTGATAATGTTTGTAAATTATTATCTTGGAGATGCGCGGTATTTGCGTCCTTTATCTTTAGAACCACTTTACTAATATGTGGAGTAACATTCAACACGTATGTGTAGTCTATCATTTAATGCTGTCACTGTCTTGCGATAACACAGAATGAAAACTGAAATACTCAAACAAACCACATGATAATTACAATGAAAGTAAATGCGGCAAAAAATTGTACAACAAAGCGAAAATTTACCTTTTTGCAAAAATATCCACAAATAAAGATGGATCGTTTACAAGTTATTTCAGTTTATTATCTTTTATATTGAAATCATTCTTAATTACCTTTTAACATTAGTCAGTTTGAGAAAATATGGGTAGCATGCTTCATGATGTTGCTGGTACGTTTTTTCTGCCGGAAAGTTGTCATGTGTTTTTAATATGCGAAGCAGAGGACGAATTATTCGGAGAGTCTGGAAATTGTAGGAATATAACCGTTACGGGAAAGGTCCGAATACAACGATTGAACAAAAGGGCAAGGAATTACACATCACTAAACTTCAGTCCTTTATGAGAGTTGCTAAATTAGAAGTTTTAACCAATTAAAAGAAAATAACAAATAGGCATGGATATTAATAATATTCGTTGCTCTTATCCTATCCATAGAATCTCAAACAGATCACAATAAATAGCCAACCTTTGCTTTATTATTATAAATTTATCATGCTGGTAACATTTTTTCACTGGCTTAAAAAATTATGTTATAAGCCCATAACATAAAAAATGACGTCGCCATTTGTAACGTCGCTTCTGATTGGCTGATACAGCAGCATAATAAGAGAAACGAGTCCATCAATAAAAGTGGATTGATACAGAGATTGTGTATAATAGATTAAATTATCATGAAAGATATATTCAAGTTAATCCTTAGATATCTAAAAAAAAAACAAGGGAATATACAAGTGCTAATAAAACCATAATTCGATCTTAAAATAGCTTAAACTAGAAAATAATGCCTACAAAGGAAAATTTTGATATTAAGACAATTGACAGATTCAGAGGCAAACCTCTTTTGCTTAATAGAGTGAAAGCAGTAATATAAAAATAGGAGCATGAAACACTCCTAAAATCCCCCTTAGCCTATTACATACCACCTATCCCTCCTACATACCTCCTATACGTCCTACATACCTCCTATTCCTCCTACATACCTTTTATACCTCCTACATACCTTATATACCTCCTACATACCACCTATACCTCCTATATACCTCCTACATACCACCTATACCTCATTCCTAACTACATACCTCCTATACCTCCTACATACCTCGTTTACCTCCCATAAACCTCATATAACTCATTCATACCTTCTATACCTCCTACATACTTCCTATACCTCCTACATACCACCTATACCTCCTACATACCACCTACATGTATACCTCCTTTATACCTCCTACATACCTCTTATATCTCCTCATACCGCCTATACCTCTTCATACCTGCTAAACCTCCTACATACCACTTTCCCCTCCAACATACCTCCTACATACCACCTATACCTCCTACATACCACTTATACCTCTTACATACCACCTACATGTATACCTCCTATATACCTCCTACATACCACCTATACCTCCTACATACCACTTATACCTCTTACATACCACCTACATGTATACCTCCTATATACCTCCTACATACCACCTATACCTCCTATATACCTCCTTTATCTTATACATACCATCTTTACCTCCTACATACCTCTTATACCTCCTCACATCGCCTATATCTCCTCATGTATCCTTCACCTCCTACATACCACTTATCCCTCGAACATACCTCCTACATACCTCCTATGCCTCTTACATACCTCCTATACCTCCTACATACCTTCTATACCTCATAAATACCTCCTATACCTCTTACATACCTCCTATACCTCATACATTTCACCTACACCTCTAACATACCACCGATACCTCCTATATACCTCCTATGCCTCATACATACCACCTATACCTCCAACATACCACCTATACCTCCTACATACCTCCAATCCCTCCTACATACCTCCTACATACCTCCTATACCTCCTACATACCTCCTATACCTCCTACATACCTCCTTTACCTCCTAAATACCTCCTACATACCTCCTTCATACCTCCTTTACCTCTTACATACCTCCTTTACCTCCTACATACCTCCTTGACCTCCTCAATACCTCCTACATACCTCCTTTATACCTCCTTTACTTCCTACATACCCCTTATATGTCCTACACACCTCATAAACCTCCTATATACCTCGTATACCTCCTACATACTTCCTATACCACCTACATACCTCCTATACCTCCAACATACCTCCAATACTTCCTCATACCTCCTGTTTCTCCTACATACCTCTTTTACATCCTACATACCTCCTA
>JAULCA010198602.1:0-14235 GCA_032360845.1 Crassadoma gigantea
ACGCAATTACTAATCTTTGACATGACTACACACAAGAAGACAGAGAGTTGTTATTGTGTTTAAATATCTCTGTCATATTGCAAGCAAAATATTATAAAATATTAAAATAATTTGCCATCAATGATGGTTATTAACACGTAGGACATCAGAGAGACTGCCTAGCGTTGTTGGAGACAGAGTGTACGCAGAGTGGGGTGTAAACTCTATCTATGACAGGGACGGACACGACCCGAGTATGGTTTGACATGGTTACAGATGGTGGAGGTACACCACCAATAGAAAAGTGTGTTGGTCATCTTCCTGGGTGATTTCATTCTTTCTTTAAACATTCTATGATAGATAGAAACTGAAGCAGACATCGTTAAAAACTGTCCTTCAACAAAGCATAATGTTCAGGTAAAAGTGCAATTTATTGTTTACGGACTCCAATCTATTTGAATGTTGGGCAAACAGGCAGATGATGAATGTGTTAAGTTGTAACGTGTTTATCACTCTCACAATAGAAATCGCGTAATTGTCTTAATGTCTTAACGCACCGGAGACGACCATGACTGTAATCACGTTAAATTACGAATTTGAAACCAATTGGTTGACATTGTAACACGAAAGCATCACCACTTCATTTTTGACATTGTACAGGTATTTCAGAGACGTATTGACGGCGCCACCGACTTCTATAGAGGATGGGATGAATATAGAGACGGTTTTGGTGACGTTAACCACGAGTTTTGGTTAGGTAATTTTTTTCTCAATAATACCAACACGTCATTATCCTTTGTCTAGCTGTATTCTACCATTGCAACAAAGTATTAGTTACGTGTATGTACACTGTAGTATCTAAATGATAGTCGAGTTATATCATGATTTATAACAAAACATACTTCCCAATTACACATGCAAAATGAAATTATTTGCTGTACAAGAAGAGCAATATTGTGCATTTCTAAGTTCTTATCAATAGTATTATAAATAAACATCACTCAGTGCCTCGATCGCTGGGGAACACATAAATGTATACATTTATATATCATTCTCGATACTATAGGCAGATCTTTAAATATATTTTGAACTCACTTCTTATGCTATATCCAAGCAGTGTTTATATCTTCATATTTCTTTGCAAGGAAATGAACATTAAACGCTTTCCAGTCCGGAAACGAAAATGAATTGAGAGTTGATATAGAGGATTTTGAGAACAACGCTGTGTATGCCAAATACCAACATATTGTCATCGGGGACGCTGCAACTAAATACCGACTGGATATATCGGGTTTTTCAGGAAATGCAGGTAACCAAATAAGTCTGAAAATACGTCTGAATTATCTATACCTGATGCAATTATTGCTGCACTGAACTAGACAACAGTCACTACATGTGAAAAATCGAAACAAAAAACGATCACGGCATTTAAATGTAAACACTCTAGAAAAATCGAGCAAACTTATTGATCATAACTCACCATTACACTGTTAGCACGTACACGTTGTAAAGTATACTTTCCTGTGTACGATCTCTGTCCAAAGTTACATTTACGCCGTGTTAGCTCTTCCAAAGGGACATTTCTTTACTTCAGTCACATTTGACGCTTGAGGATACACGAACACGGTGTGAAAATAATTTCAAGTTCCACATGCACTGACATGCGATGAAAATGTGTATTTTGAAGGATATTGCACTGCACACTGAACTTATATTTATTTAAAACTTTCACTAATATGTTCTGGCCTCAAAACTGCCCACATTTTAAACGTTATACATCCGTATTCTCTCATAACTTATATTTACTAATTCACACAAAGAGACTTAATGACGAATTACCGTACCAGTATATTGGCACGAATTCTGCTCGACAATTCTTTTATGAAAATTGTTTTATGCATGTGTATGTAAGTTTTTCACAGAGAACACGACATTATATAATTGTTATTGTAATATCCCATTTTTCGTTTCCTTAAATGTAATGGAAATGTAAATATAGCTGATATTTACCAAGCCGTATTTAATCATATTGTATAAGATTAATGATTGGTCAATTCCAAATAGAGCGTACGACTGAATTGTATATGTTTTATCGATTTTGTTGTTAGTTTTTAATGATAATAAATACAGATGTTTTGATAACGTGGCTGCTTTATTGTTTCATTCTGAATTGTTACAACAGATAAATTATGCAATATTGACAAAAAGAACAAACTACTTAGGTACAATTTGGAATTAGATATAAATGTACTATGTAGGAAATAAGCTATGAAGACATGTTTAGCAGTTTACATATATTGCTAAAGTAATTTGTGAGTAAGAAGACTAAATATTCTATCATAAAATTTAGTACTTTTTGACAACATTGATATTAATTACACAATTTGAACTCGTAATTTCTCTAATTAGCTCTGAATAAAACTGCATAATCTTTTTATTCTAAAACTAAATGGTACATTTTCCCAATTAAATTGCATAAATGGAATGAATTGTTAATGATTTCAAAAGAAAATGTTAATTTGTATCTGTGAGACTCGGGTACCAAAACGTCCGTAAGAGAGGTCAGTTGACCAGTTCCGAAAGGAAAACACGATTTTAATAACAAAAATTGCTAAATCAACAATCTCTGTAATAGAATAACATACATGACGTAAGATAGAGGATTTGGTAACTTTGAAGTTATATACTTGAACATTTATATCGTTAAAAATAAATGAGGAAAAAGAAAGAAATGGAAATCAAGTCATATTTTATCGTTTTGGTTTTTGTATTAAATGTGTCCAATATGTCTTGCGATTGTTAAGACGTTCCACATCTACTACAGGCTTAATGATACAACCGCCTTTTTTACAGTTTTTCCATATGAAAAAAATATAACAGTAATGCATCAAGTAATAATCTAATATATCTCCTGATAAAACAATAACGTCTCAAAACAAAATCATCTCACAAATCGCAGATATATAATACCACCACAGAAGACAGAAATACAAAACAATGAAATTGTACAAGTGTGAACTCTACAACGTCTCCATTGATTAAGAAAATTAAATGAGTTCTAGTGTAATAATTTATACAGTGAATTAAGACCAAGTATCAATGACATTTTTACAAAAGAGTATATATTTGCAGTTACAACCTTCAAAGCAGGACTTCACATGTACTTTAAAACGAGTTTCATGTGGTAAACGCTCCCTTTCAATTCAAGCACATGAACATTTCAAACGTCCTTTTAAAGTGTTCAGCATATTATTTTTATTGTGTCACACTTCACGTAATATTTTTAACATAAGAGGCCACTGATAATACAAATATACACACAATATTCATGCCCATGTCTATCGGAAATAATAACCTCGGGAATAAGAGGTCACGCGGCGTTACTCAAAGGCATACATGTACCTTTGTGTCAAACATCTATCATTGTATGATACACTGTGATGTTTATTTTCCTCATATGTATGTTTACAAAGTTATTTCACATAGAAATAGTCTTGGCTTATGTCCATCAGTATTTATCCACTCAAACGTATCATTTGTTAATCTGATTGAACGTTTGTTTCTTGGATTACCAGACCCCCAGAAGAAAAAAACTCAGGGGGGTTCCGTCCTCATACGAAAACAAATCATCCTGATGTTCAGACAAACCTCCTATAAACACCGTGTTTGAAGAACGGGAAGCTGCAGAAAGAAACAAAGAAATAAGTATAATAAAATACTGTTTAACTTCTTGACTATATATTTTCGGGAGAGATGCAGGTGTAAGTGTAAGGGGTCAAAAAATAATTTGCAAAACCCTTAAACGCCCGTTTGACAATTCGACTGCTACCACAAATTTACACAACAATAATACTTCAACAAACAATCAAAACAACAGCGAGCTAATGTCAAACTGACATAAATGATAGCTTTTTCGGATTTCGTCGATTCTAATTGATTTTGAGAACTTTCACAAAAAATTGTATTATTAACTGCTGTAATATTAAGAAAGGGGTTATAGATCGCTGAAGTATCAATATATTTCTTCGTTTGGAAACAATTCAAACGTGAACACAAATGTACTGTTTTAACATGTCGTTAGTATAATGACATAACCGCTGATTTTATAACTAATCATTTATTGACTTTTAGCTACAGTTTATGTGCCCTGACAAATTACACGACTATCACTAAATTATATATCAGTTGTGCTGTAATACTTACATAGAAATTCAGCTATATGAGCCTGTTTTTCAACTGTATTGATCCTTAGCATATGGCCGCAAACGGAGCAAAGCAACAATGCTTCATATGCGTTGACTTTATGTGACTGTAAGTGGTAGCACATATTCAGGTTCCGTTTGTAAAAGTAACCAAGAGCTGTTGGACATTTGTCTGTGAGAAGGAAAGAAACAATTGATGATAAATATAAAGAATATAAAAATAAGATGAAAAATAAATAGAAAATGCAGTCAATATCAACTAGTGATAAGGATTAGCCAAAGTTTTACAAATTCCTATCAGCTGAGCTATCGACATATGTGGTTGTTTTTGTAAAGGAATTAATTGATGTTGTGTAGACATCGTACGTCTGTGATATCGTGCAAGAAACGCAAACTATTAATCTATCCAATTGATATATTTTATTTACCATTCAATTTTCTCAACAAAACCTTGAAGACACTTATGAAACTTTCTAGAATGTTCTTGTTGTTTCGTTAAGAAATAAGCGTGGTTTCAGTGAAGGGCAAATAGGTCGAGACGAAATTTCATTTCTTAATCTTAAGGCTTTAGGGAAGCACTGGTCAGGCAAGCCACGTGGTTTGCAACAGTAACGCACATTCCTCATATTGGCCTTTAGTTTGATACGGACATTTTCCTTACTCTTGAAATGGAAAGCAACGTCAATTCTGTCCCGCGGGTTCACATGTTCAAAAAGGTGCCGGTATTGTCGGCATATGTTGTTTGAACATCATTTGCTGTGACAAGCGGGTAAAATACAATCAATATGTCGTAAACAACTAATGATGATTTCTGCAAAATCTTCTAGGTAGTAATTGATATGCAAAAAAAAAAAATTTTCCAATACTATATAAATGTGTATAATAGAACGTTACACATGTATATAATATAATGTTACACAGGTATACAATACAATGGTCCATAGGTAAATGAAAAGGTTCATCAGTATACAATGAAAAATTACACATGTAAAGTTTAAAAAAAATCACTGATTTACGTTTCAAAGGTCCACACGTGTAAAATAGAAGCTGACACATGTATACAATATAAAGTTTCAAAGGTTGCAATGCAAAGTTGCACAGGTATTCATTCCCTTTTAATTACGTCACAATTGAACCCGTGTTGATCGGCACGAGGCTGTCCCCCTGAAGGGGTGACAAGCTGATCTTTCCCGGCTTAAATGGGAGACACACGTGTTAAGGATGGGAGAAAATAGGTTGCATTTGGGGAAAATTCAAATTCCTGTCTGTCTAAGTGTCCTTTCGGGTGGTCCAGAAGTGAATCATAAGCAGACGATCAGTATACCAGTATTCAAAACTAAGATTTCTTTATGATAGGGTATACTTAATTTACTGTAATCAAGACATTTAGAAACGTAGTTTACAACTACGATTAGAAACGCTAACTACGAACGTATTGTCAAAAAGCAAGTTTAAAACAGTAAGTCATTATAAACACAAATAATCAAATTAACAGATTACATATTTCACAAGAAAGTAATGGGGAGTCATAAAGAAAGCCTTTTATATAATTTGTCAAACTAGCAGAATAAATGGCTAGTAATACATACCATACCTGGAGTTGTACGTTTGCCATCCTTCGTCATTGACTGCTCCTGTTGTATCCACTGTGAAGGGTATAGAATAGAGACGACAGGTCTTATTTCCAGCGTGGTATGAGTAGGACATACATGGTAGAATAGTTGCACATTCTGCAGCACAGGCGATGACAGAACGTGTTGTTAGGAGACCGATGTTAGTTGTTTGTCGTACATTTTCCAGGGCACGACTTTGTGACCAGTTTGTGATGGTAAATGCGAATGAAAAATACAGAGATATCTTATAAAGTACCAATAATGTAAAAAATCCCGAAAGCATGGCTAACAAATGTGTCCTGGCTATGTGTTTCTTTTTTTCAACATGGGTCCTTTTTCAAGCAAAGTAACAGATAAAGGTTGGCTGTGTTATTTGTTTCACAGAGTGCACAAAATCGCGGCTTACAGGAATATTAATAGCTTTGAAAACCTTACGTTGAAAGTTATTAAAGCATCGACAATTTTAATAAAATATATATCCTTTTGAAATACCGCCGGTTTTTATGCCATGATACCATTATCAACTGATGCACGTTGGTATTGATTTTCTGTTTGATATTCAAATTTATTTGAATGCATTGTTGAAATACAAACGGACAATATCTAATGTTTTCAATTACAATTACGAATTCCCATGACATCATACATAAAAACCACCTTCCATTGTTATCCTAAAACTTAGTTTTATATACCGTGTAGCGAAATATTGTTACCATTGATTCTAAGCACAAATATATATCTTGTTTAACACAACTGATACCAAAGTGTTCTTCAGAAGGCAAAGAAACGTTTTCAAACTTAACTGATTGCACATGTACCTTTTGTCCTTATCAAGATAATCACGTGTATAAAATACCGGAAGATGGCTAAGATTTGTTTTATATTATTACCATTATGCGCTGTTGTACGACTTCTATATACCAGCTGCTTGTTAAGGGGATGAAACCATTCAGCGCCCGATAATTGAGCTTTCCGATCTGCATCATTAATTAAAAAAGAAGATTTTGTGCTGACAGGACATTTTTTTATAGCTCATTGTACCAGAACTGTTTTGCAGTCTGGCATGAATAATTATATATATTTTGTTACTATCAGATGATTAATTACACTTCGATTATTATAAGGGTTTTGCAGATAATCGATAAACGCTGTGTTCAAATCGTCATGGTTTCACCAACACCCTTTCTTCAAGGTGACATTTCGTCAGAGTGTTGGTATTACAGTCTATGAACATATTGTTTACATTTTTGGACGGTTAAGAGGTTGTCACCAGGAATAATCCACTATATATTTTGCAATTAATGACACCCAATGAAAACGGTTGATCACAGAGTCATTTTTGGATCAGCTTGAAAATTTTACAAAGGACATATTTCGTCTGGTTTATCTATTTGATGTTACGAATTTTGTTATATTTATCTATTTTAGGAGGCCCTAACAGTTCCAATTGGGGATGGTAACCTCTTGGTTACAAAGCCATGGCAACGATTTTTCTTTAGTCGTTTTCAGTGGATTCTTTGAAACGTCATAACGGCGAACCGATCAGCACAAAATTAGTAGTGATACGTACTGTGCTGTTCTTCATCATGGAGCCTGGTGGTACGACAATTGTCATGTTTTCAACCTTAATGGGCTTACCTTACTGGCAGAACTTCTATATTTGCAATATTTTAGCATACATTGTACCTGTAATGGACATTACTATTTACAGAAAAGTTCAAAAATGATGATTCGAAGGTTGGCAAAAACATGGTTTTGATAAATAAACCGATTGAGTTGATAATGTTTGACTTGTGTTCGGTAGAGAAGTGTCCTGTGTGATATTCATTTTATTGTAGTAAATATCTTCTACGAAAATCGTTTACCTGGAATTTGTTCGTATTTATTCATGTAAACTTTGTTCTTGCTTGTAAAATGAAATTGGTATATGTTTAACTATAGAAGATAAGTTTGCATGCAGCTGTAAGTATAAACGTTGTACACTTTAGCGCGTATAATTTCCAAATCTTTATTATTCAAACCTTTCGAACACAATATATATCTCACAACTATCAAGATGTTCAGCTTTTCACGGACTTTGTGTAACTTGCTGTAAATAAATCTAAAAACGTTAAACCTTCATCTTAATTATTTATTTAAATCAATACGATCAATGTGTCACTGATCTACTGATACCTTCTTACATACCTACCTGTGTGAATGCCTTTCTCACTCACACGATGAACCTGATGCAATTATTGCTGCACTGAACTAGACAACAGTCAGCACTGGTGAAATATTAAAACAAAAATTTGACCATAGCATTTAAATGTGATCACTCTAAGAAAATCGAGCAAACTTATTAATCATAACTCAGCATTACACTCTTAGCACGTACACGTTGTAAAGTATACTTACCTATGTACGATCTCTGTCCAAAGGCACAATTATACCGTATAAGTTCTACCATAGGGACATTTCTTTATTTAAGTCACGTTTGACACTTGAGGATACACGAACACTTTGTGTGAATAGTTCCAAGTTCCACATGCACTGACATGCAGTGAAAATGTGTGTTTTGAAGGACATTGCACCGCACACTGAACTAATATTTATTTAAAACTTTTACTAATATGTTCTGGCCTCGAAACTGCCCATATTTAAAACGTTAATATTAGTATTCTCTTATAACGCAGATTTACTAATTTAAACAACAAATTTCTCAGTTAATTAAAACCATGCGACATTTTTTCAATGGCATTTTTACAAAAGAGTATATATTTGCAATTACAACCTACAAAGCACGATTTCACATGTACTTTAAAACGAGTTTCATGTGGTGAAGCTCCCTTTTAATTCAAGCATATTAACATTTCAAACGTCCTTTTAAAGTGTCCAACGTATCATATTTATTGTGTGACATTTAACATAAAAGGCCACTGATAATACAAATATATACACAATACAGCGGCAGACCCAAGAGTGTTGCCCTAGTTGCCCGGGCAACACCCTTTTTTCTGAGTCCAAAAAAAATTTGGACTAAGGTTTTTGAAGATTTTTCTCTATTTCATTTAGAATTTTCTTCTACTATCCACCATCCATTGACCTTTGATTTTCTATGGCTTCCATTTGCCAGTAGAGTGTTGCCCAAACAATTGCTAGGAGTCCCCTACTTATACTCTTAACAATAGGGGATTTATCCTCCATTATCTATATATCAGTAAGGCCAGTGGTCAAGACTCAGCGGACTAACATTACCTAATCTTATTGTTCTAATGTCACGGTGTGATGATCACACTGTCAGTTGGGAGGGGACTATACCATCTGTTGGAATGAGATATACAGGTAAAGTGTTATTTCAAAGGCAGGGTCTATTTCATGAAGATATAACTGTATTACACCGGTGCTTTCCATATACCAATTAAAATATTAATTAAAAAAATCAAAGACAATGAATTACCTTCCTTAGCATCACTTTATTAGGTGATAAATAACCAATACTAGCATAATAGACTAGGGTACATCTTTTTCATTAGGTGTTGCCCTTGTAGTATGTATGCATACTATTTCACAGTGTGAAAAAAACCAGTTAAATCGTAATTCATATTTAGGACAAAATAAATCATTATTAAATTGCCAAACTGTTTGCCTAAACTACATGTACTTGTAGATTTGCGAGCATTATCAGTTGAATCTACAGAAAAGCCCCCCCCTACCCCTAAACTTTGACAAGTGACAATTTTAAGAGCCTGACACAAATATAAACATTTTAACAAAGAATCTACATTTTTATCATTTTTGTTGCATAATTTGTAAACACTCGCTTGCTCGGTCGTCATAAAAAATAAATACTCTACATCATAATATATCCCGGAACTAAAACCACAAACTCAAAAATCTGATTAAAACAATATCCTACATTATCTACGCCTCACGTTATGAGATTGCAAACTAACTAAATTGTTCACTTAATATATTTGTCAATAGAAACAATGTCTGATATATTCTTGTTTTCTACGCTCAGGGGTGCATGAAATAGTTTTGCATTACCACTTTATAAAAAAAATTCGCCTCGCGCCGCTCGGCAGCCCGAGTATAATTCTCCCAATCACAGCACAAAACAAGTTATATACATTTTTTCTGCCAATAAGTTGTGTACATGACAATTATGATTTATTAGATTAAGATGAGTGCAAAAAAACTGTCTTTAATGAGTTAAAAAAATTCATTCCTTGGTCCCCTCCTGCAATATTCATTCTCATGTCTATTGGAAATAATAGCATCGGGGAATAAGAGGTTACGCGGCATTTCTAAAAGGCATAACTTGGTGTCAAATCTTTATCATTGTATGATATACTGTGATATATATTTTCCTCATATGTATGGTTACAAAGTCATTTCACATAGAAATTGTCTAAGCGTAAGTCCAGGAGTATTTATCCACGCAAACGTGTCTTTTCTTAATCTGATTGAACGATGGTTTCTTGGGTTACCAGACACCCAGAAGAATAAATTCAGTGGGGTTCCATCCTCATACGAAAACAAATCATCCTGGTGTTCAGACAAACCTCCTATATACACCGTGTTTGAAGAACGGGAAGCTGCAGAATATAAAAAAATAAGTACAATAAAATACTGTTTAACTTCTTGAATATATATTTTCGGGAGAGATGCAGGTGTAAGTTTAAGGGTTCAAAATATAATTTGCAAAACCCTTAAACTCCCGTTTGACAATTCGACTGCTACCACAAATTTACACAACAATAATACTTCAACAAATAATCAGAATAACAGCGAGCTAATGTCAAAATAACATAAATGATAGCTTTTTCGGATTTCGTCGATTCCAATTGATGTTGAGAAATTTCATAAAAAGGTTTTATTATTATCTGCTGAAATATTAGGAAATAAATTATAGATCGCTGAAGTATCAATACATATCTTCATTTGGATACAATTTAAACATTAACACATAGGTACTGTTTTAACACGGCGTTAGTATAATGACATAACCACTGAATTGTGAGTGATTTACATCATTTATTGACTTTTAGCTACAGTATATGTGCCCTGACAAATTAGACGACAAACTCTAAATTATGGATCAGTTGTGCTGTAATACTTACTCAGAAATTCAGCGATATGGGCTTGTTTTTCAACTGTATTGATCCTGAGCATACGGCCACCAACAGAGCAAAACAGCAATGCTTCAGATACGTTGGATTCATGTGACTGTAAGTGGTAGCACATATTCAGGTTCCGTTTGTAAAAGTAACCAAGAGCTGTAGGACAGTTGTCTGTGAGAAAGGAAGAAATTGAATAAAATTTAGTCAATATCAAAAAATGATAAGGATAAGACAAAGTTTTAAAAAATTCGTGTCAGCTGAGCTATCGCCATATGTGGTTGTTTTCTATAAAGAAATGTATTGCTGTTGCTGGTTTATCATACACCTGTGATATCGTACAAGGAACACGAACTATTGGTATCTCAATTGATTCATTTTAGTTACCATTAATTGTTTCTCAGCAAAATACATATGAAACATTTTAGAAATTTCTTGTTGTTTCGGTAAGAAACTAAGCGTGGTTTACGTGAAGAACCACTAGGTCACGAAGAGATTCTAGTCCCATATTCTTAAGTCTTTAAGGTAGTAGTGGTCAGGCGAATCACGAGTTGTACAACAGTAACAAAAATTCATCATATTGGCTTTTAGTTTGGTACAGATATTTTTACTAACTCTTTAAATGCAAATCAGCGTTTTGCCAATAGAACAATCGTGTTCTGCGTGTTCACCTGTTCCGATAGTTTACCAATATATGTTCGCATATATTGCCGTCCTTAAATGACCTTGGCTGTTAATAGGACGTTTAACAAAATAAAACGAAACCAAACATCGCATAAATTGTTTTAGCATCATTTGCTGTAACAAACGGGTAGAATAAAATATGTCGTAAACAACTAATGGGAATTTTTTTTTTGGGGGGGGGGAGGGAATCCGGGTAGGAATTGATTTGCGATCAAGTATATTGCTAATATTTTGCTGAGGATCAACTTTGTTTTGAAAAAGAAATCAAAATGTTAGAAAGAATATTATATCCCCCTCCCGTACTGTTTTAGGCGAATATGTTAGCCTTTCAAATCGTCCTGTGTAGGTGTGTTCAGTGAACCATAAACGCGTGCACGCTTTTTCACGTGTACAACCACTTGCAAAAAAAAGCTAAGCTAGGCTAAGTTAGTGGTTGTTCAAATTGTTAAGGAAATTAATTTGATGAATATTCTTTGCTTTTTTGTTTTGTTTTTAATATGACACAAAGAGGAACCAGACGACGGTAAAATTAATAGGGGCATCAGAATGCGGCAAGCTGGCATGTCTCAACGTCAGGTTGCAGCAGAAATTTGGGTGACTCAATGTGTGGTGGCAAGAATGTGGAATCGTTTTCAAACTAATGGAAACCCTTTCAAGCGTCATACTGTAGGTCGTTTTAGGGCTACAACACACCGTCAACACTGTTTTTGCTCATACAGGCACGGCGTCACAGGTTCCAAACTACCTCAGCTTTACGAAATGACATCCTAAATGCTTTTGTTACCTGAGCAGACACTCAGATAGTTTGGAACCGTCTTAATGATGCTGAGTGAAGGTCACGTACACCAGCAAGAAGTTCCCTTAACTGCCGGCCATTTTAAGAAAAGAATAGATTGGGCCCAAGCTCACAGCACTTGGACTTTTCAGGAAAGAGAATCGGTTCTTTTTATTAATCGGTCCAAATTCCGTCTCGACTTCACCGTCAGACGCGTTAGAGAATTGAGATAACCTAGGGGGTTTTAGGCAACAGCTTTGGTAGCTTAGTGGAACGCTATCCCACAAAAACTGAATATGCGATCTCATTCGGGGCATGCAGAGACGTTTTGAAGCTGAGATTGATGCTCATTTACGTCACATTTGATACTAAAACAACTTTTGTTTATTTAGGATGTTCAATTTGTTCATTTAAAGTTGTTGAATTGAATACCTTGTTGTTTCCAATTTTCAGGGCAACACTTTTCCTATGGCTAATTTCCGATTGTAATTACGATTTTTGGAAATATTTTCACATATGCCCAAACATAAAAGTGCTCCTTAGCAAAATGTGGTAGTATATTTTCCAATATTATACAAATGTATCAAATGGAACACTACACAGGTATACAATATAAAATTACACAGGTATACAATAGAAAACTACAAAAGAACATAACACAAAGTTTCACAGTTAAACATCTGATAATTACACAAATATACAAAAGAAGATGCAGATATACAATAGGGATTTATACCGGCATATGACAGTAAGTTACACATGTATACCATAAAACGATACACAGGTATACTATCGAAAGTTACACAAATATACAATAGAAAGTCACACTATAAAACAATAGAAAGTTACACAGGAAAGCAACAGAAACTAACACAGGAATACAATAGAAAGTTACACAAGAATACAATAGAAAATTGCACAGGAAAACAATAGAAAGTTACACAGGAAAGCAATAGAAACTAACACAGGAATACAATAGAAAGTTGCACAGAAATACAATAGAAAGTTACACAGGAATACAATATAAAGTTACACAGGAATACAATAGAAAGTTACACAGGAATACAATAGAAATTTACACAGGAATTCAATAGAAAGTTACAGAGGTATATAATAGAAATTTACACAGAAATACAAAAACAAGTTACACAGGAATACAATTGAAAGTTACACAGGAATACAATTGAAAGTTACACAGGAATACAATAGAAAGTTACACAGGAAAACCAAAGAAATTTACACAGAAATCGATAGTAAGTTACACAGGTATACAATAGAAAGCTACACATATATACAAAACAATGTTACACACTAGCAGGTTACACAGGTATACACTAGGAAATTGCCCAGTTATGTGTAAACAATTATTTGTGACAAGAAAAGTGATGAAACAAGCTATTTCAACTCATATAAATCACTCTTGTTGGCTTGGGTGTTATCGCGCGGGGGATGGAACTTAGTGTGCGAGAAAAGAGAAATACCCAGTGAAAACCCACGTGGTCGGGCAGGTGACCCTTAACCTTTTCACGTGCGGTCGGGGAATCGAACCCCGGCCGCCTTAGTGAATGGCAAGTGTGTTATCCACTACACCAACCGACCAACCACAACTAGTTATACATACCATAAATGGAGTTGTACGTCTGCCATCCGTCTTCTCTGACTGCACCTGTTGTGTCCAATGTGACAGGTAGCGAATAGAGGAGACAGGTGTGTTTTCCAGCGTGGTATGAGTAGGACATACATGGTAGAATATTGGCACATTCTACAGCACAGGCGATGACATAACGTGTTGTTAGGAGACCTATGTTAGTTGCTAGTCGTACATTTTCCAGGTCGTGATTTCGCGACCAGTTTGTGACGTTAAGTGCGTATGAATAATA
>JAULCA010198823.1:8202-24980 GCA_032360845.1 Crassadoma gigantea
ACAAATACTCCTACTGGGATTTCAGATTTCCGTTAGCAGTTTGTCGGAAGTATCCTTTTTAACTGACTCCGCACCCACCAAACTCTCAATTTGCAGCATTATAACTATGTTATGGTCAAACAGATATACAAATGTATGACAATGTTTAAAATCTGGTGTAGATCAAGAGGAAACTCTGTTTAAACATTTAAACTAGAAAAAAGTCTGTAAGACATAAATGCCCCCGCTAATGGACGGAACAGATATGGGCAGACGCGACAGACATGGGCAACACTTTATGGCCATATGACACGTGTATATATTGACAAAACTAAAATACTACACCAACCAAATCGCACCAATTGGTTCGGTATATCTGATTGTAATTTCAACAAGAAAATCATCGACGTTAAAAATAAATAAAAATATTTTTTTCAAACTTTAAAAGATTAAAGTTTTCACACACATAACAATACATTTATTAGTGTAAATAAGTGTGGTTGAAACGGGGATTGTATCTAACTCGGAAGGTTTCAAATTTGAGTAGTGAGAGGCCGGAAATTATGTAATGTTTCAATTTCCTGCATGATATACGATATACATTTTAAGGTAATCCTTAAAACGTCAAGGGAACTATGTTCCCTAACGTTAAAAACAATGGAACGTGTACAGAACTTGATAATTCGCTGAACTTGGATGAGAGGTAACTACTTTTGGTATATTTCAGAGATTTTTATTAACGCTAAATTCGTGCTCTGAAAAAAATTATGTTTTATACACCACACTAATTCGCTACCGTTTTGATAGACATATAGTTATTAACAATGCTCTGATAGAGAATTAGTTGTATTTTGTAGAACCATTGACTTATAGAAACGTGGCGCAATAAGTCCACTGTTAGATATTTCTACGGGGAATAAAACTGTGAAAATGTGTTACCGCGTATCAGAAGCGCAATACAGTGTATGCTGTACTCCTTGCAGAAACCTTATCATTTGCGCCTGTATATTATTCGGTGCAATAAGTCAATCCCCACCCCACTCCCACCCCCACCCTTCTGCAGTTGTAGGGTCTCCAGTCCTAAAACGAGCATGTCTTAAAAACGAATTCATTGTAGTAAGAACTGATGTATTGACTTGAAAAATAAATATGCCTGAAAAGGGAGAATGATTTGGATCTTGCATGTACATGATAAAATGAACCTATTCGATAGGTCGCTCTAACGAGTGCGAGTTCTGCTATTTGTTATTCTGAAGCCTTGATACCAGTTTGTGGTTTCGAGCACAATGAAGCTACATAAAACGTGTTCAAGAACGTGTTAGAACAACCAGACATGTTAGGAACCACATCTAAAAAATTCTGTTTAAAAAATGTGACGATTTTACCATCTTTTCAAGGCCACAAGCTCCAAAAACTAATCAATGCTGTCAGAATACGTCGTTGACAACATTTTATCATTCACATATACAAATGTCAATATATTCCGAAATCAGTGTCTCATGTCAATCACTTAAATTGACAGCATCAGCGTCTGGTAATCAATTGCATCGATAAGTGAGAGAGTTGAGGAGGAAACGAGGAGAGGCCTTGACGATATTGTCTGGGGCTTGTTCAGATATGATTGACCACTTCTAAAACTCGTTATTGCAAACGTCACTTTCGTTCCTTTTCGGAATAGCATTCGGTTCAGTAGATTTCTTATGGCAATCACTGAAATGCCACGCAGAGAGTAGTTGATGAAGCGTTTGGGATACCTCTTTTGATGCCCAACAATGTTCCAGGTGTTTATAAGATCATTTGGTAGCAGAAATCGAGCAGAAATGAAATGATCTTACTCTTACTTAGCTAGTCACTAGTTTGCTGCCATTTAGCAAATTCAGACGGTTATCATTGTTATTCTTAACACGGAGGTCGACGGCGTTTTTTCAATTCGGTTTTCAGATGAATGTTATTGCTGATGCAAATGATAAAAGAAGTTGCATTCAAAACCTCATCCAAATTTGCCCTTGTCCTTGAAGCGTGATTAATTTTCATTCAACAACGGATCAATTGTAACAAATTCATTTAAAAAAACACACACACAGATGAGGGAAACACTGTTAAATCGACGCCAGCAATTAAATATGACCTAATTTCTAGGATGATCACCAAGTTCTACAACCAGCAGAGCATAAACAATTTTGTTGAATAATAACCATGTATACTGTAGAACCATTTTAGCGTTTTGAATATTTTGCGCCTATGAGAGTTTATATTTATATAATGTGCGATATTTGTACGGAATGCAATTATTTTCAATTCCTTTCTGGAAAAAAGCCAAATTTTAAACTCCGATTTGGTTGATAACGTATCTCCAGAAAGATATATATTTGTTATAAATCCAAAGGCTAGAATATGTTGTCTCAAGGTTTGATATTTTATATAAAAATAATCACTTTTAAATTGACTTATTTGTACCATTCAGATCTGAGTTTTGAGAAATCGGGCTAATATACTATTAATAAAATATATTCTGAGAGAAATAATTATTTATATACTTATACATTTATCAGTAATGAACTTTGGAATGATTCATACTGTTCATAAATATAAACAAAATAATAAATATGGCAAAACTGACATCGTTAGTTGAAGGAAAATGAACTCACAAGACAATAAAAAGTAGTGCGATGTTTATTTTACTGTAATCCACCAAATATTTGTTACTACTAAAGTTGAAATTAATAAGAGGTCATGTAACCTATATCGCGCTCAAATGTCAAATTAAACGATGCGTGCATATATCAAAAGTTGATTAACCTATATAACTTTATAATCTTTTATCTTAGTATGCTACTTGTTATTTTGTTAAAAGGCTATGCATGCGACAGGCCAACATAATGCCCCGTGGCAACCTTTGTTCTAGAAAAAGGATGTTGCGTAAATGCCTTTGGATATACCTCCTACCCAATTGAACTTGAAAGTGGGTTAAGGCCATTTTACGAACAAACCCAAAATTCGTTTATTCACTGGCCAAATGTAAAATGTATTTGTTATTCATAACATAAAGAAGGAAAATATTGAAGAAAGCATAACACTGGAGGACGGACAACATTCAGACTAACAACGGACATCGCACCCTCGCATGAACATGTAAGTAAACAGATTTGTAGTCACTATTGTTGTATCATTGTATACAATTTGAGTTTGATTTCGTTCTTTTAGGTGTTCTTAGTTTGTTATATATTTCTTTGTGTTATTTTATTTGTTCTGGGATATCACAAATGTTATAAATAGACAGTGGTTTCTTGCGACAGAACTAGCATCTCTAAAAGCTCATTGTAGAATCGATACAGGCCAGATTAACGCAGGATGACAAATGTCTGCCATACAATCATTGGTATGTGATCACAACATCGGTGATGGACAATGACAGTATGGCCAGGCATTGTTTGGTCAATTGTCTGCCGTCCAGTGCGTCTTTGGTAAATTATAGGAGCAAATATATCAACGCGGACGTGGTCCACCGGTAATGGTGCCTTGTATACGACAACCATCCTTCAACGTGACACTTTCCAAACCAAATTATTGGGGGTCGCTCTGAGGTTGTTCTTCCAAATAAAAGCCTATCCAAGGTTATATAGCCGATGAAATGAAAATCCCCAATGATAAACAAGAGCATCAATTAGGTGGCGGTTCCATCAGCAATACATCAAAGGATCCCATACGGGTTATAAAGTGAGGGAGACCCATGCCAGCCTAGCACTAATCCACTAGCAAATAAAGACATTTCCAATATATTGAGTATCATTAGAAATATGTCGGAGATAAAAATACCAATATAGTAAAATAAATTCGAGTAATGTAAGAATCATTAAATTACTTTGTTTTTGATCTTCGGCTTCTCAATGATATCCCAGAGGATTGTGCTTGTTTCTAAATACATTTACATTCTTTCTGCTATTCGTCCTAGTTTTAACTTCGAACATCGAATTTTCTTGTATATCTTCGCCTCCACAAACGTTTTTAAGTTTTATATCGTATTGTATACAAATTGAGTATGTTTGCTAGATACATGTACAGATTTACTAAAAGACACATATATGTAATCAAAAGGCAGTACTTGCATCCTTGGTTGATAAAATAACATTAACGGAAATAAAAATTGAGTTTTAAGAATGATTGCTCTATGTTTTAATGAAAACCAAAATTTAAAAAACAAACAAACAAACAAACAAAAAATGACGTCATCAAACAAAAAAGGATATAAGGGCAGATTGGTCGAGTGGTTAACACTTTGGCCTTACACGCTGCCGACCGGGGTTCGATCCCCGAAGTCGGCGTAAACATGGAAATTAGAGAAAGTGTTTTTCTCCTTCCATCACAACTCCAACAACCCAGGTGGAGTATAAATTGGTCTGGGGTGGATGTTGCGGTATCTGCATTGTAGCATGCAATTTTTAGCACGGTCCCACTACAAAAAGAATACATTACATCTCCAGCACACACACAGGCATACACACATAGGGAGATATTACCCAGGTGGCATAGGACTAGTAGTTAGCGCCTGATAAGGCAGCTCCTGCGAATTCCTTAAAATTGTATTGCTTAATGTATATGCTAATTGTATTAATTGTATATCTATGTACTGTTAAGCGCTTTAGAGTAGCTTATGTTAGCTAGATATAGCGCTATATCAAATTTGGTACATTTATTTTATTTATAAAACGTCAAGGTCGAGTAAACAATAGCACAAGGATGATTATTTGATTTTTTTTCACGGTTTTAAGTCGTCATGAAAGCCAAGATATTACGAAGGCGGGTGACTCCCTCCAAAGGGAAGGGTAATATATGAAGGAGAGACAGAATAGAACCACTATTATGAACCAAATAAAGCACAGCGTTTCTTAGAATATATTTAAAATTCATTTCAAAAAGATTAAAAAAAATAATTATAAAATAAAAAATACGGACATAGGTATTTGCAGATCCAGGTCATATCGAAAATAATTCCTTGCCTTCCTTTGCCGACAAGAGACATAACATGCAAGCGAGACATGGATACTCTAATATTGGTTTCTGTTTTATATGTTTCAGATTACACTTCAAGGTTAACAAACCAAGCCTCTGATTAAAACCTCATTCTGTCGTGCCGTCAGCACACTTTGAATCGATAAATATGGACGTTTAAATATCGTTTGATGAGACGACACAGTTCCATGCTCGGGGATACATTTTGATTTGCATCTTAAATGAATTTCGAAATCGTTTTGATTAAGTTTAAATAAGGTGCACATTCGGATCGATATTGAACAACAAATGACAAATAACGAAATTTCAAATAATACAACTCATTACTAAACACAGGCACATACACAAAGTATATTTGTATTTAAAAAAAATCTTGCTCTAGTTTCATTTAAGCATTGGCATTCAGATCGAGTATAAAATTTGTAAAACATTACAATATCGTATTATAGTTCAGAGGTAGGCAGTTGCGAACGATTATTAAAATATCTGTGAATAAACCGTGAGATATTATTTATATGTCACAATAACAGGTGGAATATAACAGAATAAATAACAAACAAAAAAACAACAGAAAAACGAAAACACAAAACAGAATCAACATATCAGGTCAAAATCTTAATGTGTTGTTAAGTATACCATAAAGCAAGGTGAACTATTACATAAAAGATATAGCATCGACTCACAAAGACAAAATCTGTATGTGTTGGTGAGTGCATCCAATTATAATTTGAAATATAACAGAAAACATCATAAACGCGAAAGGATAAAAGACTTCTTACTGTATGTTGTTTAGTATATCCAAAAATAAAGTGAATATTACAGAAAAATATAAAGCTTCAACATACAAGGACACGAATGTGAATCGATACAAAATACGCACACACGCACACACGCACGAACGCACGCACAAAACGGAGGACACATTAAAAACGCACGTATGTGATATCTGTTATGGTTTCTATCTTCAAATTAAACCAGGATTAAAAGTTTATCAGTCACAAACGACCTAATATAGACACAAAACATTCAATGCTAAACATTGAAACATAACAGGCAAAATCAGGTCAGTCGTAAAATGTCTTGATGCTTTTGCATTCATGGTCCAGGAATGAAAGAAATAGAAAAAGCTCTTATGTTGTGACAGCTTGATATTACTCACTGGGTACATCATTCTAACTGTACATGTTACGAGTGTACACACGAGATATAAAGCAGTACAACATGTAGGTGGAAGCATCACACTTTCCCCTATCGCATTATCCTTACAATGCCTTTGCGATACACAAATAAAGTGCAGAAAGTAGATCCAAAATCGACGACTTAGATCACAATGTTGTAAAGATTGAAACAGTTTTAGGTCCGCCGTCCGCCGTGCGTAAACTTTTGCTTCAAACGAATTCCTCTCATTGACCGAAAGGCCCAGGGGTTTGATATTGGACCAGTAGGTACCTGGGAGGACGGCCTACCAAGTTTGTTCAAGTGAATCACCTTAACCGACTTTCAAGGTCACAGGGGTCAAATATTTTAAAATCTTTCAATAGCTTCTTCTCAATAACCAAAAGGCCAAGGGGTCTGATATTGAACCATTAAGTACCTGAGACAAAGGCCTACCAAGTTTGTTCAAATGAATGACCTTGACAAACTTTCAAGGTCACAGGGGTCAAATATGTAAAAATCTTCTAACGACTTCTTATCAATAACTATAAAGGTTCAGGTGTCTGATATTGGACCAGTAGGTACCTTGGAGGAAGTCCTACTAAGTTTGTTCAAATGAATGACTTTGACCTAATGTCAAGGTCCTAGGGGTCAAATATGTTTAAATCTTCTAACGACTACTTCTCACTAACCGAAAGGCCCAGGGGTCTGATATTGGACCAGTAGTTACCTGGGAGGAAGGCCTGCCAAGTTTGTTCAAATGAATGACCTTGACGTACTTTCATGGTCACGGGTCAAATATCTTAATGTTTCACCAGTGTACTTTAAATTTAGTTTATAGTTAAAGTAAAACACATTCTGTAATATATAAGAATTACATGTTTTGTTCTTGCTTCTCAGGAAAAGTGATTTTTTCAGGAACAAAATGTCATATTTAGGTGAATTTTCAGAATGCGAAATTTTGCAATACATCACTATTTACACATGTCTATAACACATATAGGGCGCTGACATACTATCAAGGAAGTTTACTTGGTAGTTTTTGGGAAACAAAAACAGGAATTTTGGTAAAATTGGGAGTTTTCTCACAAAGCGTGACAGGCGAGACATAATTACGCGTAAGTCTTGTTTTATATAGGTTTTTATATTCAGATGACCGTTAAGGCCCTTGGGCCTCGTGTTTTATCTCCACGGTGTGGAGAGCTCAGTTGAAACATGATGGCTATGCAGTCAATGAGTCGTATTAAATAATAAAAAAACTGAAGTATTGTGTTACGTAGGGATAAGAGGAAGGTGTGAAATTATAAGACATCAGCAGTTTAGAAATGCATTAACTTCAACTAACGATATTGAGTGCTTTCATAGAGAGAGTGTAATTCAATGATATACTAGAAAGTAGAAACAATAGCGTTTTGTATCAATTTTAGTATTAGTTGGAGTTCAGCAACAAATGGATGTATAAAAATATTCATACGTCTATTGTCGGTGGATGGTAATACATAAAAGCTTCCTTACAAATATAGCTTGCTCATCAGACACAGTGGTAAGTCAAGACGTGTGTGTTACAATGACGTTAAACATCACCCAGTGCTATGGTAGAGATCAATAAAGAACAAGGAATGAAAACTATCTGAGGTTACTTCCCACAATAACATGGTAAACTACTTCCATTTATTGTTTCCATGCATACAAACAAGCACAAGAAAATAAACGCAAAACAAATCTATAGTTGTCAAGATTCTTATTTAGTTGATATAGGTGTACCTGAATACTTCCTTTAACAACATCACCACCTGCAATTGAAATAGGAATATACGACAAAGCAACGTATTGATATGCAATGAACACATTTGATATTTAATGAAGTTCAGTCGTAAAAGCATGCCTTTAAACTACAAATCATTTCAAATAAATACATTTTCTAGACTTTCCACAGAAAAGACTTAACATGGTTTGAGGGAGATTTTTGGCCAACAAAACTAAAACCTTTAAAGATCCCCGTCCCACTACCGAAACCGGAACTATGATTTAGAAACGGCTTTATTCCAACACGAATGTAGCTTTTATCAATTCTTTCTATAAAGACAAGCATACCCTACAAAACTTTTATGAAAATAAATAGAGGTGAAATTACCAAATGAAAAAAAAATACGTATTCTGAAAATCTAACATCACAAAGCTGGTATATCAGACCATCTTATTGTCGCTTTGACTAAATTGGCGACTTTGTCAGTTACATTCACCCCTACCAAAATATTATTATTAGAAAGTAACTGCATGTTTTATAAACATAAGAAATACTCTAGTGTTTTGATTTTAAAGAGACAGCGATCATTAATAGCTATTTCGAAAAAAAAAATGTTCAGCTTCCCTTGAATGATAATGAATATTTGTTTTGTCTTCTCAAATATAGTTGTTATGGAAACTAGTTAACAGTTGCATGAATTAGTGAAATCTGTAAAATCAAGGATGCGGTTATTTGTAAAAAAAATATTAAACTGATGGTGATAAACTAACCATGATTAAGCAAACTTGAAATCAAAAGATAATGCAAGTAATACATATATTCCTGAAAGATAATGTTTGAACAAGAATGTACAGCTAAAAGTTGTGTTTTTTTACTGATCTTCAGGTCATAAAAGTCACTAACATATATGCATACCGTCCGGATGTAGCCTGGCAAAATTGGAAACTTGTTGACCATACAATAGACAATAGAACTCAAGATTACATTCTTGCAAGAAGACTTGCTCTAACTCATTATTTAAACCTTGATTTGTGGATAGAGACGATCTTTATATTTGAATACCATGATACCTTGGCCCTAGAATCCATAACAGAATCGATCGTTCTTTGTTCGTGAACACTCTTTGGTGAGCTATCATTTTCCTTTAACTATACGTCTGCAATACGGATTTTATTTGTCTACCTCCTGTAATACAGAGTACAATTTCGACAAAAGGCTATAACTTCATTAATGAATACGCCACGCAGTAATTTGCTACGGCGATTAGTTCGAAATGATATGGCTTGTTCTTTATTGGTAAGTACTGGAACGTGTAATTATGATTAAATGGAGAGTTATAGTAAGGATAATGACAAAAAACTAAACTCGGAGAATTCGAGGAATCAGAAAACAGAATGCAATGTCAAAATAGAAACAACTGGAAAGAGACTGAAATAAGATAAAAATGATAAGGATGAGCAGATATTGAAATACAGATACTTGATCGAGCATAAATACTGTAAAAGCTTGTGAGAGACAGGTGCCTATGGAAACAAAATAAAAAGCCAATGTGGTGAAACGAGGGCAGCAGATAAATCTTAGTTTCTTTAATGTTCTCCTAGCAGAAGCTACAGAGGAATGTTTTCAATTCTGTAAGGTTCTTCATATAAGTTGCCTCGTACTGAAAAATGCAGTGGGATACAGCAATCTATTCCCCGAACCTGCAGAATGAAAAACAAAAAAGGCATTAAGACTAACAAGGGCAAACACGATAAACATTGAAGTCCAGAAAGTGCTAAAGTGCTCCCTTAAATGAGGGGATTACACAAATATTGAATCATCACTATGAACAGTATAACATATTATTTAGTCTTTACCTTGCTGGTTTCACTTTAACGCGCAGGTTTATATTATTAAAAAGAATGAAAGTCAAGCAATCTTTTCAATTCGTTATATCCATATCAACCATTGTCGTAAACAGGTGCGAGACGTTTCCATGATGTTGGCGCCACGGATCTGTGCTGATGAGGGCGAGTGGCCGAAGTTGCATTAAATTTGGAACATTTATGTATATATGAGAAGCAAATGAGAGAGAGCTGACCATGCAAGCAGGGCTGAAAAAGCTGAAAGAATACAATTAAGTAATGGTAATGAGGAGTGATATGGAAAAGGAACGTTCTAATCGGAGCCTTGCGAACAAAGTCAAAGCAAGTGAGGTTAGCTAAAAGGATAATTAATAATCATGCAAAATTGTTTAGTTACACAGGTGTATATGATTGGTTACTAAAGTGTATATCACACAATGATGCAGTGAAAATCATAGAAAGTAAAAAAACAACCCAGAAAGAAAACAAAATTCTAGTATTTCAATGAACGAAGCTGAAAATCCGTATCTCTTCGAACCTTTATGTTTTTATATTGAGAATAGAAATCTGACAACAAAGGGAGTATCACGCCATCAGATAATTCCGATCAATATGAAATACGATGAGAATACTGGTTACACAATGTGGATAGCAGTAAAAACATCTTCCAATTGCCAGCAGGTCTGACCTTACTCTCTCATCCGAAGTTAGGTCGATAGGACAAAAACAATAGTTTGACTTTGACCATAACAAGATTACTCGGAAATTGTCCTTTGTTCTCTAGTTCAACTTGCCTGAAGATTTACATTACATTATTTATAACTGAAATACTCAAATAGACTTGTAAAGGAATGAAAGAAATGTGTGTTTTACAGAGATGATAGCCAGAGGGGTCGGCGCGTGACGACTCCGGGAATTGGAGTCAGCTCCTGTCTGCATGTTGGCTAAATCTAATTTGATGAATGTTCTCATCACATTGACCCAACAGTTAAATAATTGAAAAGAATGAGAGTGCAGACAACAGCTATCTTTATCAATGGAGTCATTGATTTGTTTGAATGGTCTTTGTGAATTACATCGTAATCGGATAAATGTTGTTCATATTAGATCGATTTATAACTTAATAACGCCTGTTTGTTTCCATTTGACATTATTCATTTATTTCAAGTGTAATAAAGTAGACTTTAACAAAACAAAAAGGTGAACACAACCAAATCACAGTTCTGCAATGACACTTAAGAATAATGATAGAACCTTTTGAGGCAAATCGGCGACAAATATGTCGTAGCATGTTATAATAAAAACGGTACATGTGTGTTTTATTTGAAAGAGTAATAAATGCTTCGAATTTATAAACATTTTCGATGGAGGTCACCTTTGAAATTTGAAATTTGAAATTTAAATATTTAGCAGAAAATTTCAAGGCATGCACGAGTATTAAAACGGACACAGACGTCATGAGTAATCCGAGGAGAAAAGGGCAACCTTTTAAATACTTGAATGACTCGCCTGATACAGTTAGACAATCATTTGACAAATCTTGATGTCTTATCTCAGTGAGATATTGATATAAAGATTGGTCCGCTTCTGACATACATGTACCTTAATGATTCATCTAAGAGAGATATTGGTAAAATGTATTACACATAATTATTACACATTGGTGGACCAATAGAGGGAATTTAACAGTTTTTAAGGGTATACATATTTGAGTAAATTATCGTCTAATGACTATTATATATTATATCATTATTCAGTATTAGTAAATCACTGTAAGAAGTGTTCTCTCAAACCAAACCAAAACCCCAGCCATTACTGTTTACTGCTGAATATTTATTTTTCATTTGAATAACCAACATTTCAATGTTTAAATTACACTTCCATTTCGAACAATTCTTGCCTTCTCTGATCACTAAACTACGTAATATACACCTGTGTTGTGGTTTTTTTAAAAAGAGTGTACATGTTACAGGCTATCTTGTCAGACCTCATGATTAAAAAAAGAGTTATGCATCTAAAATAGCTTTTATTACGAAAATTAAGAAATAATAATACACATGTAATTCCCTGCAATAACTAACAAGATTGAAACTAGCTAAAACCTGTCATCAGTCCACCACCCACAAACAAAACCGTATTGTATGACATTGACCTTGTAACAGGATGGTATTGACATTAAATATATAAATAAAGGGTTCCGACAACCTCATCACTCAGGTGTCACCAGACAGTGACCTAGTTTATGATTCATATGGGACTCCTCGTTCATTTTGCATGGTCCCACAAACTTTCCTAGAAAATTGTGCTTTTTATAGCTGATAAGATATAGCTTCATGCGATTCGGACTTGAAATCAAGTTATTTCATACTAGCTTGCTTAAAAAAAGCTTGGTTGAATCAGCCATTAAGTTTACCATGAACTTCATTTCTACAGTAGACATTTGAAAAGAACAAATAGACAATTAACGAAACACATCATGATATTGATATAGAATATCCCAATCGTATAAAGTCATACACTATCTTCTTAATACTATTATTGTTGCTAAAATCAATTATTTTTTTGTTTCTTTATCTACTAACTTGTTATTTAATTTAATTAATTAATAAGTTAATTCTTTTAAATTATTTATAGAAAAAGATCTATCACCACAGCCCTGAACAATATTACCTGTTCTTAGTTGGATTCAACTTCAAATTTTAGAATGGAAATTTCATTGATGATTTGTTGCGTAAAATTAAAAGCCGATAACCACTTCCTTTTTTTCAATTGATGAAATACATGTTTTGAGTTTTTAAATTTCATCAATGATGAATACTTTTTAGAGTCTGAAAATAAGTTCATTTCTTAAAGTAAAGTCATTGTTACGATTCAGCTGTAACCATCCATCTAAGATAAAATTCTGTGTATGCATTGAATAAAAGTTTATAGAAACAATAAAAATCATGAACTTTCACTTTATCTAGCTTATGACACCAATTTTGCCGATTATGTCTAACCATACTAAACATCAAGGAAGGCAAACTTTAACAATTTTTTTTAAATGTTTTACATTCAGCAATGGACTATATTTAGTGTTAACTGTTAATCTTGTTCAAAAGTAGATGTATCTGTCAAACCATTTGTTGTAAAAGAAAAAGAGAATTTTTTATTTGTGCTTGTGTTAATAATTATTTTTGTTACCTTTAAATGTTTGTATTAAGACAAGTAGCTGCCCATTGTTAAAGTACTAGAATGGAAATCGATTGCTTAATTATCGACAGCTACATGAAATTGTCTTACTTTATAGCGCTTTAAATTCGCGGGGTCATTATTTCGCGTTTTCGTTTCCGGAACATATTCGCGGTGGTTTAATTTCGCTGTAAACCGCTCCCAATGATTCACGGTTCGGTCGTATATCTTTATAATTTTCCGTCAGCGTTATTCTAGATTGCTTTGAAATGTATTTTGAATATAATCGTTGGAGGGTAAATCCGTTTTAGAACGGGTACACAGCTTGGCAATGTCAGGGATATGTTTATTAGCATGTACTTTAAATTGATGTAACGTTGTTGAGTTATTTTTTCACAGAGTAATGATACGGAATATGACACTTCTCCATAACATCAGTGCTACTAAATATTTTGCTGGTGTTTAGAATTCGCGAATTTAGTGGAAACGCGAACATAGCGAAAATAAAACCCCGCGAAATATAACCGCTATACAGTACTTTATTAAATATTTTACTCTTAAGTACAATGAAAACAAATGATGACATAACATCTGTGCTTTAAACTTAAGCACTGCTTTCCCTATGGGAAAAATCGATTTCAAGACAAAATCTTTGTTTAGATAAAACACGAAACCCAAACGAAAAGACTTGCAATTATTGTTAGGAAGTAGCAAAGTCAGTAAGTCTCCAGACAATCATAAAGAGTTCTTCAAGTCGTCACACTAGAAACTGTTCTTGAAGTAAATAGGATATATTTGGTATTATAACACATGTTTACCGTTCTTGACTTTTTTCGGTTTTATTGTTTAACAGGCTTATTATACCAAACAAGGAGTAGGGGCTGGTTGTCGTGTCTTGATTTATGTGTGCCAAAACACAACAATAAAAGACTTGTAAGTAAAGGCTTCGTGTAGGTTGCATCTCAGCTTCTCCTCATAAAAATGAAACAGTATCTGCTTAATGTATAAAACTCCAATATCTATGTTGAATAATTTGACAGCAAAGATACACGGCTTTATCGGTGTATAGCCACGTCTGGATGTCAACATGTCTCAAATTGGACCGAAACGCCTCCAGGATAACATTTTCTCGCCTATGTAACGATGGTTGAAAGCTATAATTTTCGAGTAAACGTTTGTCACAACATAGAAAATTCCCGACCTCGATGGTATTAAAGCAGTGCGTCATATATTTTGAAATAAGATTATATCAAAACATAAGCTGTGTCAAAACATGATTGCAATTTCTAGCAAAAGTTTGAAAGCATCTGGTTTCATTCCAATTTTCTTTTGTCTTCGGTCTTGCCGATTTTGCTTGTATTTAACTTTTTTTGTAATAGACCAAGCGGATGTCAACATGTGTTTTTTGGCTAAATTGTATATCAAAAACATATATGTGAAATATGTTACTTCATTGTGTTACATCTTCAATTGACTTAAGGCATACCAGCACTACCGCCATCCTCTTCGATGTTTACGTGAACAAATATGGTCATTTAAGGACAAGCCATGTTCTGGTGTTGGAGAAAACTGGGTACTGGATATAAAATAAAACGACCTGCGGCTAGTACCTGGAAACCACAACGTCCGTATGTTGTTCATGTTATGATATGTTCTAGTAATTAACTATGACCTTCGACGTCATTCTGAGCTATTCCAAAATAACCTAACAGAAGAAACGGGATAAGACGGGCAGAAAATATCAATATTCTAGTTCTAAAACATCAAAAATAATAAACATCTCGTGAGAAGGGAACTTCGTATAAAGTTTCTTGTCTGCATTAATAACCAAGCCACGGTCATGTTCCTTATAACAACAGTGTGGTTTGAACGTGTTATATTTCGTTGGATCTGTGAAAGCTTTCATCATTATCAGACAAGTTACCAGAAAGCAATTAGGTTCTGATGTAACCGGTTAGAAGGAGTTATTTTTTTAAGCGTATCTAGATCCCGTCTTCTTTCGGTAGTACCTATGTATGACCTATGTTTGAACACAATTTTATAAACAACTTTCAACGTGCAAGTCCTAACAAGAACCTACGAATACAATAACCGTCCAATAATAATAACGTTACATTTTATTACAAGATACACATATACACATTAGGAGTTAGGAGAGGTGACAGAATTTTGCAACAAAGTTCAATGTCACATTATCAGTAAGGACACGTTTTGACTGACAATGGTGTCTCACCAGTTTATTCTAGAACGCCAAAAGATAATGTTCACACGGACTGACGATTGACAGCAGCAATCTGTAACGTCACAACACAGCCCTATCTTTCTACATGAATACACATGCATCACCTCAGGACCATTTGTCGCGAACCTTTCAAGATAAAAACGAAAATGTCAACCGAAGCATGGGTTCAACAGATATTGTGCATGTGTGTTAAAATTCTGTAGATCTAACATTTTATTTTAAAACGTATTCAGGCGAGGCGAAAAAGACCAGGCACACTGCATTTTATTGCCCAGAAGAAAAAACTGTGTCAATGTATTTTGGTTCGGAATAAAATCAATTACGGTTTTAATTGAAAAAAAGGTTATGCACAGTTTATATATCGACTTAAGCTTCTTCCTTCAGTTATGATACAGTTGAATTGTTTTGAAATTGAATTTTGAAACAATAAATAAAACTACGTAAGTCATCAAACTCGCAGTACTCGCTAAATTAAGACGAAGAAAAAAGTGGAATGGAGAAAAAGGATATAATTCAAGGCTTTTAGCAAGTGAAATAAATAAATAAAATGAAAATGTTAAAGCGATGACAAAAAGTAAATGATGTATATAGTCTGCCATAAAGGCAAAAAATAAATGGAGATTTTTGGTTTTTCGTCCAAGGGGTATTCGACAGGGTTCCTAAGCTGTGTCCTTGTCATTTAATGCATATACTAGATAACCTATCTCCACGACTAATTGGCAGAAGTTATCAACATGCTATAGTAACGATGTGGGTAGGGAACCAATAAGTTAAACTACATTAGTATCACTGTCATTATTATGAAATGATCGGTTGAGACATTTTAAAAAGAAATATTTCATAAAAATTACATGTTGCCGTGTATTTGACCGAATTACATCTGTTCGATATCTGAATGGTTTTAAGTTACAAGAAAAAGGAGAAAAACTGTATCGATCAAATTCGGGACCTAAACATTACAATACCTTCACTTAAACTAGGTTTCTATACAGAAATTATCAAAGCACAGATTAAGATTCTCTTTGCCAGAAAAACAATCGATTTGGACCCTTCATTATCTATATGGAAGGGAGAACACTCCAAGTAAATAATAAGTGAGTTGAACTCTTCTTTGCGATTAAAACTGATGCAGTGGTACTGTTGACCTTAAGTGAGAGAACATATCAGATTTTTTTCTAATCCATTGCTTATTGTTCCTTAGTTCTTTTATAAATATTGGTTTTTAGTTTTACAACATTTAATTGGTAATATCAAAACAGCACAAAACAGAAATGTTTTGATAAGTTTGATTTTATAAGCAATTGAAACCGTTGCAATAGCATTACCGCCTGCGTCGTTTTAGAGAGCTCGTGTCAAACTGATATTGGTGCTATAGATATATAAAAATCTTCAATTTAGAAATTGTTCCGGCATGATGTTATCCGATATATGATGACCTGCAGTGATATTGATGTGGAATATCGCTATACATGGTCGTAAAAACCTCTATAATGATCTGTGTCTGCCATTTCCTATAATCAAAAGATGTAGATTTCGCCCGGTATTTAATCAGCCATGACCTAGAATCTATATTGACTGGAGAGTATCTACCTAATGAACACGAAGCAGACTGGGAACAAGTTCACCTCGG